>PVIY010015843.1:0-15622 GCA_004026745.1 Myrmecophaga tridactyla | reverse complement strand
CAAAGGGGAATGTCTTCTGCAATGACTAATGCTTAATCTGATCACTGGAAGCCTTTTAAGGAGGATTCAGAAGAGACAGGCTCTTCCTGTTTCGGCTGGTGAGCCTCTCCTGTGGAGTTCATCCAGACCCTCCATCAGAATCATCGGCTTCACAGTCTGCCCTGCAGATTTTGGACTCTGAATTCCTGTGGTCACGTGAGACACTTTTATAAATTCTATATTTGCGAGTGTTCCCTGTTGATTCTGTTTCTCTAGAGAACCCTAAAACACATTGGTTATAAAAATGTTATTGCCCAAATATCCCTAAAGATTGGGAGAAGGATCAAAAGAGAAGGAGGAGATGTAACAGAAAAGACAGGCTTTAACAAATGAGTATGACTACTATATCATTATATTGATACTTCTTTTCAGTCTCCAGTGTCTTAGACCAGCTAGGAGGAAATATCTAAATTGTTGAACTATAATCCACAAACCCTTTGAAATTTGTTCTAAAACTACTTGTTAAAATGTACTTTGAAATGTATTACTTTTTTATATATACATTATATTTCACAATTTAAACATGTTAAATAAAAAAAGGATACAGGGAATTGAAAATCCTAATAGTTGATAAACAATGAAATCCCTAAATAAGAATAGAAGGTATTTCACAGATGATTTCTTTGCAATTTACAGAATTTAAGTTTCCTAAATTAACTGTGTACTGATACATATTAATTATACATAACAAATGTCTTCAGTCAAATTCTAAATAATTCCTGTGCAATATTTATTAGCCATTTATATCAGCTTTTATATTATATTTCCTTTTTGAATGCTAAAAAGATGAAAACTCCTTTTCCATACAATAACTTTCTCTAAATTATCCTTCTATCAGAAACTCCATTACTAAGTCTGAAAGATTCTCTATGGCTTGGGCCACTCATTCATTCTTCACACTATATTAAGTGCCTACAATATACCATGCCCTGAGGATAAAATAAGACATGACCACCCTCAAAAAACATTCAGCCTTTAAGAAGACATTGAAACAAACCACAGGAAATATAATGTGCTACATATAATAGAAAAAGAAAGGACAATTCTAAAAAGCTACATGGAAGCAGTGAACACAAAGGATAGCATCTTACGTGCAGATGAGAATCTGTGGCTCTCAGTGATTGTTCAGCTTGCCTGTATGTTCAATTAAATTTTTAATCAAAAGATGAATTGCCTTAAAAAATAGAAAGCTTAGGATTCTATATCTTATTCACATATTATCCCATACCATTTTTCCCATGCTTCACATTCTATTTCTTCCAGCACTTATCTTGACAGTTTTTTTAAGTAACTAGTCAGATTGTTTTACTATCAATGTAAAAATTATTTTCAAAAGACTTAATACCGAACTCTCACAAGGAGACATGTGTAAGAATGTTTATTCTGCATGGTTGTAAAATTAAAACAATGGAAACAACTTAAAGATCCATTAACAGGAAAACTATCAATTTGTGGTCTTTTTTGTACAATGGAACACCATAAAGCAGTTTAAAAGAACCAGATGATGTATATTAATATGTGTTGAGTGAGAAGTTACAGAAGAAAGAGAATATATCATTTAATAAAGATATAAAACAAGTAAATGCACACTGTATATTGTTTAGGGATATATAAACAGCGTAAGACTAAGAGGATACAAAGGAATTAAAACTAGAAATTCAGGATCATGGTTACTTTTGCAGACCATGGGAGAGGAATGCGATCAGGTAAGTTACAGGGGCTTTAACTAAATCTGTAAGGGAGGGAGGAGGAAAGGGGGAAGGAAAGGAAGAAGAGAGTGAAAAAGAGAAGGAAAATAAAAGTGATACCTGAAGAAATATGACAAAATTTTAGTTGTATCACTGAGCTGGGTGGGAGAAAAATGATTTTTTGTTATATTATGCTCTATACTTTTCTATATTTTTGAAATATTCTACAATAATATGAGAGTTGTACTAATCTTTATGATATTGATCTGCAGCATTATTAACCAAATCTAATAAACAAACATGGGCATAAAAAATTAGCAGACTGCACATATCCCTTTCCAATTCCACTAATAAAGAAATCTATATTCCTCTGGGGAAGATATTTACAGTGTAACTTCCCCACACCTCTTCTAGCAAGTACTTGATGAAGGCAAATTGACTGTCTTGGTATTATAAAGGTAATTATCTATTCTGTTGCTGAACCAATTGTGATAGAATGAAAGAGCTTCTGGGAAAGACTGGTAAAGGGTTAACCAGCTATTACAACAGTGTTTTGTACATTACTGTTATTTCTTTTTTTTTTTCATTGTCCCCCCAAATGTTTAAGTACCTTCTTTTTTTTTTTTTGCATGGGCAGGCACTAGGAAATGAACCAGGTCTCCGGCATGGCAGATGAGAACTCTGCCTGCTGAGCCACCGTGGCCCGCCCTGTTCCAAATTTTTTTAAGAAAGAGGTTCAAGGTTTAACAGGCCTCCAAATGAAAACCCAAGTGTTAATTATTTTGCTAATGACTAAATTATTAGTTCCAGGGGCAAAATGAGAACCTTCTGTAGGTAAATAAAGCAACCGGGCCAAATTATATTTAATCTTTGACATCAAAGTAGGATGAAGGTTTGAAGGGAGCTGGGAGGATGGAGGCCAGTCCTAGGCCTAATGCCATCAACCAGTAATGTGATTTCAGGGTGTTCCCTTAACTCTCTCTGAGCCTTCCTGTTCTCATCTGTAAAATAAAATATTGAATCTTATTCTAAAATCCTTTCTAGATCTAAATGTCTATAACTTGTTCCCTTCAAACATATCAAAATAAAGAGCATTTATATCAAATCATGGTTAATAATAAAAAACATTAGTAAATATATTTTCACAAATCTGAAAAATGAGGTAGAAATATATCTCTGCATCTAAATAATTTCCCTAAAAAAGGAAGTATAGATGGAGAATATACCTGAAATTAACATGGGCTCTTAGTAATCTTCCAGAACTAGAATAAAGCCAGAAAGTGAGAAATGTAAATGTGACTGTGCCAGTTTGAAGCTATTATGTACCCCTGAAAAACCGAGTCCTTTAATCCTCATTCCATATTGCTCAGTGGAATCTTTTTTATTGTTTCCATGGAGTGGTAACTTTTGATTAGATGGTTTCTATGGAGATGTGTCTTCACCCATTCAAGGTGGAGTTGCTTATTGGAGCCGTTTAAGAGGGAATCATTTTGGAAAAAGCAACAGAACCAACAGAAACAATAGAACCCTGGGGAAGTCATTAAAGAAGCCTGGAGAGAAAGCTAGCAGACATCGCCATGTGCCTTTCCAGCTGAGAAGGAAACCCCAAATATCATTGGCCTTCTTCAACCAAGGTATCTTTTCCTGGATGCCTTAATTTCGACATTTTTATAGCCTTGCCTTAATTTGAACATTTTCACAGCCTTGGAACTGTCAACTTGCACTTGATAAATTCCCTTTTATAAAAGCTAATCTGTTTCTAGTATATTGCATTCTGGCAGCTTGCCAACTAGAACAGTGATTGTTCCATAAGCCTTTCTGAGATCATTATAGGGACTGTTAAGTACTAGTTAGCTTCTAAATCTTTCCCTGTTTTCCTTAGAAAATGATGAGTGTTTTGAGAGCTGGCTTTGTAGGGAGGACAGAGAAAGATATAAAAAGTTTCTGCTGTAATAGAAGGATGTACAAAGGATTATGGAGTCAGATGAGAGCACTTACTCCTGGCTAGGAAAGTCAAGGAAGGTCTCCTGGAGGAGGTAAGCCTTATACTAGATTGAAAAGAATGTAATGGAATTAGTTGAGGGAAGAAGCAAGTAGGAACCCCATGTGCAAAGGCAGAGAAGTGATAGGAGAACATGGTTAATTCAGTAAAGAACAAATAACAAAAATGGCTAAAACTCAGAGTTGGGGGATGTGGCAGGAAATGTAGGCAGAGGCCAGATCACAAAAGATACTGAATGCCAACAAAAGGAGTTTAGATTTTATTAATGTAATAAGGACCCCCTTTAAGCAAAGGCTAGAGATATGATCCAATGTGAGTTTTAGTTATCTTTCTCTGGCAGCTCTGCGGGTGATGGATAGGGGTGGAAGATACCAGAGTATGGATAGGGGTGGAAGATACCAGAGTTAGGGAGACCAGTTGAAGGACACCAATCAAGTCATCCAGGCAAGAACAGTTAAGGGCCTCAGCTAAGACAAATCTTCCCATTCTCAAAAGGGCAGAGAAGAATAGATTCTGGAAACTATAAACTGGCAAACTACAGTTTTCTCCCGAGAAAACTCTGCAAAAATCATGTAAAGAGTCACTGGCGAACATTAGATGTGTCAGTTGTTAGGAGCAAGGCATCTAGACCAACCTCCTCTCCCTTGTAATGCAGCCACAGGAATGAGAGATCAGAGAAGGATTTGAAGTACCATCTGCCTTGACTTCTCTTCACTGATGGCTGTTTCACCATGGAGAGTTGGCACCATGCCTTGTCTTTGGCCTTGCTCTTTATCACAATAGCCCAGATGCGGGCTAGGGATTGCTAGGAGCTCAGTGAGACCCTCGTGACTCACAGGTGGGCCTTTAAACTCAAACAAGGCCAAACAATTGTCGCTGGGCTCTGCTATAAGATATTTCCCGATTGCAGAGGCCGTGGCAGCCAAATCATCATGACCTTGACCCTCTGAGAGCCAAGAATTCACCATAATACTCCAGATGAAATTTGACCAACCTTTCAAAGCCTGTTGATTTTTTCATATCAGTTATTCTCAGCTTCATGTGAATTTGCACCAGTTCCCTGTTGATGATTAGATTCCCAAGATTCTGCCAAGCTCTGTATGCCAGGGTCTTTCCTATTCCCAGGACTTGTGCTGCTGGCTCTTGACTAGAAGGCCCCTTTCCCTACTCTTTTTTTTTTTTTATTGTGATAGCACATATATACAACATAACGTTACCCATTTTAGCCACTCTGACATATACAATTCAGAGGCGTTCATTACATTCACTGCACTGTGCTACCATCACCACCACCTTTCCCCTCCTCTTCTCATGGCTGATTCTCAGATTTTAGGTGTCTCCTGGAGGCCTTCTCCTCCACCCTACCTAAAATACAGCCCCTTACGGGTTTCACCATCTGTGCTCCCTGTTTCCTTCAAGATATTCATTACAGCCCGTGACAGGTTTATTTTTCTGATTCCTTGGTTGGTTTAGTTTAACTTTGTCTTGGTGGTCTCCTCCATAGGAATTAGAATCCCCAGAGGGCAAAGAATAGGTCTGTCCAGTTCATCTCTGTGTCACCAGAATATAACAGAGTGCATAGAACATTAGAAGTCATCAATTAAAATATACCAAGTGGATAAATGAATCTCTGGCTTCCTTCAATCCTGAGTGGCTCCTTCATAATACCACAGCTTCCCTCAACCTGTCCACCTTCTGTCCTGATCTCACCAGCCTTCTCATTATTTCTTCTCTTGGCTGGCTCGGTCTTTCCAGCCCTGATCTTTCCCCTTCAGGCTACCTCATGAACAAGATTTGTTTGTCTTGGAGTGGTTTCTCTTGCTGCCTCAGTCATCAGCTAAAACTGTTAACCTCAACTACTCTTTGCTGCCTCTCCTTGGCAAAAAAGCAACCAAAACCACAGCTGCTTTAGGATCCTACGGCTAATCCTTGAAAATTGGCTCTAATGACTGTATCTCTAGAAGGCAATATAGCCAATACAATGGCAGAATTAATATTACATTGATCATCACAGACTGGCCAACCATGTCTGGAATGTTATGTTCAAGTTGGCTCCACACTTCAAGCGGGAAAGACTGACAACTTAATGTCCAGAAGACATAAGTTGACAAATTGTTGAAATAGGCAAGATTGCATGGGGCTAAACCCATAGACTCTGGAGCCAGTCAGTCTGAGTTTGAATTGCAGCTCTACCTCTTACTATGTGATATTTGGTAAGTTAATTACCTTTGTGCCTTAGTTTCCCCATCTGTGAAGTGAGACTAATCATAGTGACTAATTTATGGGGCTATTGTAAGGATTAGACAAGTCGATATCTATAAAGCACTTAAAACAGCATCAGGCTCATATTGTTGTACGAAGAATGTTAGGAAACTGGTACAGCATTTTATTCATCATTTTTCAAGACTCTTGCTGCTTTGAGTGGTGCCCAAAGGCTGTCAGCATTGGCCTCACCTGGGAGATCGTTAGAACTGCAGACCCTTCCCTGCCAACTCACTGCCTAGGGCTGCACCATCTGGGCTGCTTACCCTGCCCTATAGTCAAGGAACGTCCTTGTCCCCACCCCATCCACTGGGGAAGAGTAGGAGGAAGCAGGTGTAGGAGGAGAAAGAAGCCTTGGGCTGAGAAGCAGTCAGAGAACCCCTGTGTCCGAGTCCCCACCCTGAGCTTCACGCACGGGGAAACTCCATGTAAGAATCCAGACAACCACATACTCAAGTCTGGCTCAAAACCACTCATAATATCCACCAATGAAAATCAAGTTTCAGCCTCAAGAAGGAATGTGACATGTAAGAGAAACACAGAGTTGCTAAATGGACTGCAAAGATATACCAATGAAACCTAGGGAAAATGGACTCTTGTTCAGTCCCACATTGCTGCAAAACAGACCTTATTTTAAGGGGTCAAATTAAGAGAGCCTTGGCTATAGGCAAATGCTTCAGAAAAGGCAGGCACCAACCTGAACCATCCTACTGATGGCATAATACAAAAACGTTATCATATACAGTTTTCTAACATCATTTTCTATGTGTTAGGTTTCTAATGAGCGTACAAGAAACCATACACCAGGAACCATATCTATTTTTTTTTCCAATTTCCACAAACAGAATGTAATGCATTGCATTGCATACAGTAGGTGGTCAATAAATGCATTCATGAATTTCAGGAAAGGCTGTTCTCATCAGGGCTTAAATCTATCTGACAGCAATCACATGATTAATAGCATTAATATGAGGAAAGCGTGCAGCACCGAAAAACGAAAATCTGCCACAATCCCCTTCTCCCTGTGTCCAAACCAGCATTTATTACACAGGAAGTCAGCAGGGACTGGTTAGGAAAAAATGTAAACAAACAAACCTTGAGATTCCTTATTATGCCTCTGATTTGTTCCATGAATCCTCCTGTTAAATTATTTCACATTTATAGGGCTTCAATTTCCTATATGTAAATGAGATAGTAGATATCAAAGCAAATAAGAATGATAGAGATGCAGATCACTGGACTGAGGTTCATTTCTGCCATACCCCCTGGCAGACAGCTCCCCGGTCTGATCCTGGCCGTGCCGCCGGCTTCCTGCGTGGTCCCATGTAAGGAATTGATCCTTAGTTACATACTTCAATTTCTCCATTTGAAAAATGCATGGCCAGTGAGACCTGATTGAATATTTGGAGAATTTAACTCCATCAAACTCCAGAGTCCAATTACCCTCAATTATAACAATGAACCAACATTCAATAGAGCTAGAATTCCTCAGAACTTCAGTGGTCCTGAGGGAGGGGTAAAATTTTGGCCTTAGGGTACGAAGAGAAGGGGTGGGGGAAGGGAGGGATGAGGAATAAACTGATGCAGCTTCCTGTGTGTGTGTGTGGCATCAAGCAGCAAAGACCTCCAGCTCCAAGTGAGGAAACGGGATGGGGAGTGGAAAAGACCCGAATCGGAGTTGCCCTGATTTACTACCCTCTAGAGATGACACACATGGCCACTGTTTTTGAAGAGTCGAAGGAGCTTATTTTCTTCCAAGGCTCCTTATTACTAAGCCAAGGGTCAGGAAGGTGAAACAAATAGATTACTTATTGTTGTAAGACTTCACTGTGGCTTAAGTTTGGTTCAAAGAGAATGGAAAAGGATGGCATCACAATGTCAGAACTAAAAAATCCGCTGCCAAATAGGAAAGTGATTATATCAGGAACGGAGGAGGAAAGCAAAGAATTAACAGGAACATAAAGCGACCCAAGTGTTCCCCCTCCCTCAAATTTCAGCTATCTTGTAATGCCCATAATTACCGAAAGCAGTGGTTTGGGAAGGCTGCACGGTATTTGGGGGCTATATTAAGGAAGAGACTACAGAGGGAGAAAAAGGAATATAGAATTGTATCAAGAAAGAAATGAGCCAAAAGGCAAAAGAACCTCTAGAATATCACTGAAGTGATCTATTTAGAAGCCTCGAAACGTACTAACCCATAGGAAAGGAAAAATGTTTATCTAAATACTCCATGGTTTATCATTTACAGTTCTGAAACCTGGTGAAAGTTCAATCAGAATTACAGAAAGTTATCGTTTTGAATGCATTATTGAAGCATCAACTTATTAAAAATAAAAACCAATTTTAAGGAAACAAGATAAAGATCATGTAAAATTAAATACAACATTTAGAATTGGATTGATTTCTAATGCAAATGTTTCCTACCCCAAATAGAGATTATTTCATGCCCCAGGAGTATTATTCAGATAATGAAAGTTGAGCCCAAAGATATAACTCAGTTTGCTGGTAGGGGGTCTCGAGGTGGCTCATGGAAAATAAAATCAAACAGAAATTTTCTACCTACAGCAAGGATAATTTACATACATTTGGATACTGTTAATCAGGCAATTGCTATCCTCCTAATTTACTGCTTGATTCTTAGCTCATTTCCAAAACTATAGCAGCTTCTCTAGTAAAATCCTATTCATTCTTTCATGCCATAATTGAAGACATTTCTTTACTCTTGAATTTCACTAATTTCCATTAATTATCATCAAAATAGCAGATTAAACTTTGTTGAGACCTTCTTTATTCACCCTAAGTGTTTGTTCATCTAATTCTGCCACCCTCTTTAAGGAGCTATTAGTTCGAAAATATTTATTCTTTTGTGTTTATATTTCTGTTTACTCTTTTTACCCCCCTAGAGTTAATCATTGGAGGATTTAATTGGTTTTTTTCCTACTGTTAAAATGAGTATAAACAGTCAGTTTAAAAATTATTAGCTGTTTTCTTAACCTGAATATTCTCGAGGGACATTAGGCCCCTCTAGGGACCACACAATTGCTGATAAGTAAAGGAGTTACCATGGTTAATAACGCGAACGCGATCTCATCTGCTATGACGGTGCCTCCGTGTGCCCCGCACTCTCAAGTGCCTACAGTCCCTGGGTGGCACCCGGGCACTAGAAGAAAAGCACTGACCTTCTCAATCAAGGAGCTACCACTTACTGTCTGTTCCTGTGGACCACTTGTTCTTGGGGTATAAAAATGTCTGATATGGATCCTGGAAACTTCCTACCCCCATCAAGAGGGCAATGCCATTATTTCTCAGTTTCCCCCAAACCCAAAAAGTTGATGGGAGCCCAAACAATTCCACTTCCTTTGATTCTTGTTCAAATGTTGTTAATCAAATCTCTAAGTACGAAGAAATATTTTCTTATTTAGACCTTATCTCAAATACTAGAACAGATGGAAGAAAATTATGGAAAATAGTCACTGACAAGCCACCCACAGTTAAAAAGCAAGGGAGAGAGGGACAGAGGGCGGGAGAGAGAGAGAGAGAAGGCAGGAGAAAAGAAGGAAAGAAAAAGATGCTAAGAAAAAAAAGAAACAAAACCCAAAACTGTTGCTTTGATTCATTTTTACATCTTTAATATAAGAAAAGGCAGATTTTTTAAAATGTGTAATTGATTAGATAATTGATAGATCCAGGTGTTACCCATAGTGGTGGGTAATTTTGATTTTCACAAGTATTGAATGCTATACATGGAATGAGATTGCTTATGCTGGAATTTTAAAAACTTTTTCATGTCTATGTCAAAAAAGCCTAATATTAAGAAAATATATTTCAATACCTATAATGGAAGAGAAATTTGCAAAAGAAGTAAAATTTGCAAAAGAGAGACAAGGAGGTGGTAATTTGAGCTATACATTAATTACTAAGAAGTAAAATTCAGTCATATTTCTTTATAGAAGATAAATTCTATGTGGGTCTTAGTATTAATGAAATCAAAGTATTTACTGTCTAATGATACCAAATTCTCTGATAAACAGGCTTCTTTGAAGTTTTACATTTTAAAACAGGAACAGTATTTTAGATTTCTTATTTATCCATTTAAATCCATCATGTGACACTGGAAACCATACTACAGTCCATTACATTATAATGAATCACTGTCTTTGAGCCAACAGGAAGTAACATTAAAACGCAGAAACAATGTGATATTTTTTCAGATTTAATTGAATGTTATATTTTTTAATGTAGCATTTTCTTTCTATAGAATAGACAAATGTTCCAACATGTGTACTCTAGATGCATAATACATAGCATATAATTATACATGCAAGGGCATACATATGTGAATGTGCATTTATGGATATATAAATATGACTTTTTAATTTTATCACAAACACATTGCTCATTTCTCCCAGTTACAACTAAAAAATCTGCCTCTTAAAAACTCAAAATTTAAAAAAATATTTTTACTGATAAAACATACAAACATTCTTAGCAACAAATATTCCATGCATGGTGTACAATCAGTAGCTCACAATATCATCACATAGTTGTGTATTCATTATCGTGATCATTTCTTTGACCATTTGCATCACTCCAGCAAAAGAAATAAAAAAGAAAAGGAAAAAACTCATTGGTACCATACCCCTCACCCCTCCCTCTCATTGACCACTAGTGTTTCCATCTACCCAATTTATTTTATTCTTTGTTCCCCTATTATTTGTTTATTTCGTATCCATATTTTTTACTCATCTGTGCATACCCTAGATAAAAGCAGCATCAGAGACAAGGTTTTCACAATCACACAGTCACACTGTAAAAGCTATATCATTATACAATCATCTTTAAGAATCGAGGCTACTGGAACACAGCTCTACAGTTCCAGGTACTTTCCTCCAGCCACTCCAATACACCATAAACTAAAAAGGGGATATCTATATAATGCATAAGAATAACCTCCAGGATAACCTCTCGACTCTGTTTGAAATCTTTCGGCCACTGACACTTTATTTTGTCTCATTTCTCTCTTCTACCTTTTGGTTGAGAAGCTTTTCTCAATCCCTTGATGCCGGGTCCATCTCATTCCAAAAAACCCAAATTTAAAAAATCATTATATAAAATAGTCTTCATGACATTAGATATAATCTGTACCTAGTGTATGGTTCTTTGAATGTCTATTTCTTTCTGCATCCAGCATGATTATTTTTTACTAAAATTAAATTTTCTTTCAATTTTAACACATCGCAAAGTTGGCCACATATATTTCCTGCATAAACCTCTAAGAGAAAGCCTCCTCTCAGAACAAAAGGAAAACTAAGAAATGATAAGCAAATTGATGTTAAAATCTACAACCCTTAAAATGAGCTTTTAAAAATGAGATTCATTTTAAAGATTAATCAGGTAAATGACCATGTTGTAACTGTTCCTTTTGCATAGTGCTTATTAATGCGTGAAGCCCTAATCATTTCAGTCCTGCAAATTATTTGCAATAAAATTAGAAATGTGTTCCTGTGCTGTTTTGTTTCTTTTTCACTTTTCAAACTAAGCCAATTCCACTAGCTGTATCTCCATTCACTCTAATTCTTGTAGCATCCACAGCCATCTAACACTTCATGTGTGCTCCCTCAGACAGGTAAACCATGTAAAATTCACAGAATGGACTTCCCGACCCTCTCCTTATCTTACATTATTTCAAAAACAAGACTCAGGGCTCAGTGGTCAACACCTAAGACCACAAGTTTTGTTTCCTTTTTTTTTTTTTTTTAAAGCAAGGGGTGGTAATTTTCAGAAAGCATCAGACAATTGGATTGATGACGTTTCTATCACAGCAGCAGAGGAGAGGGTTTTAAGGGGTTGGCGACAGCAGTGACACCGGGGAACCTCATTTTACCTCAGAGGTTAGGTGACTTCCTCAAAAAACATTACAGAGTTCAGCAAACAGAAGGCTCGAGACCAGAACTCGAGTCCCATCCCCAGGTGATAAATCCTTCCTGAGCCTGCTGCATTGCAGATAAGTACAAATGACAGTGCTGTGCTCTTAACTGCACAGAACAGGAGGGTCAGCATTCTAGAATACCATTCCATTCCGCAGGATTCCATGCTATTCTAGTCCTTTTGTGAATAGGAATTTGTAGTTTATATAAACAGAGAGCCACGTTTTCAAGTAAGGAAATGAGACAAATACAGCCTCCTAGGAGGTGTGTGTGCTAAAAAAAGAACTTGCCTCCTCTTATCTAGGAAGTATTTCCTATACATTTTCTTAACTTGAGACGTGAAGCTAAATTTGACTAAAGACATTTCTAACATATCACGAGGGAAAACTGAAAGAAATGCCGCAAATTTCGTGATGTGATTCATTTTCATTCCAAAAGACACTTCCTTTGAAAAGGGGCACATTTGGAATTTACCTTTTGGATGATGCTTCTTTTAAATTTTCAAATTTTTCAATGCTTCTTTTAAATTTTCAAATGCGATTTCAGTCCTTTCTGGACTGAACCCATTATCAGAAGAGTAATTCATCTCATCCGCATTTCAAAGCTTCTGAAGCTGAACATATCACCAACACTAAGTATAAGATCCCTTTTTATGAACCATAAGAAAGAAAAAAATGTGAATTATTAAACTTTTAATTTTTTTCTTCAAATATTTGCATGAATTATTCAGTCTGTATATGGATGGAGCCTTGAAATATTAAAATGCCTTGAAACATGTTATTATTTAAGGTTAATCATTAAATTCTGTAGCATGTGCTTTTCCTGTGGAAGTGAAGTTTCCATCCAATTATTATTTTTTGAGTGGAGAGTGTGTTCAGTGCAGTCTCCTGCATAGGAGAGGAGATACAAAGATAAGCAAAACAATCTTCAGAGATTTTACACAAAAGAGGGGATACAAATCATAGAGTTTCTAAAGAGAAAGACATTCCTTCCAGCAGGGGCTAAAGGAAAAAGCTTCAGAGAGGAGCTGACATTTTAGATGGGTCCTGAAGGACCAACCAGTATTTCACAAGTAGGGGAACAGAAATGAGGGAGCTAAGACCTCAACTCATGCTCCAGCTTCCATCTTAGAAACCCCTTTTAGATATGACAGCCCATGCAGCCCTCTTCCCAGCTAGGACACTAGCTCCTCTAGACTAAACCAGAATCCTGCTTCCTCACCTGGCAAAGGTGTGCTGACTACCCCAGGAATGCTGTATCCCAGGGCTAGCCTTCCTTTCCTTGCCTGGGGAGACTCCCCCATTCGGCTCCTCTGGGGGGCATCACAAACAGGCCCTAAAGAAGCAGTGCAGAGCAGAAGCCACCATCTCATCAGAACCCCCAACTGGTACCATCTATCCCTCCCTCCTGCTGGGTGAAAGATGCCACCAAAGCTAGAAGCCTGGCACAACTATGGCCACGTCACACACATACCTGCTAACAATGTTCAGTACTTCAGTGATGCCCCAAATGACATCCTCTAACAGCACAGAAGGCTTTTCTGTCCAGCCTCATCTCTCACCTTTCCCTGACTCTCAGCAACACTTTGTAGTTCCTGCACCACACAAAGACACACACACAAACTCATACCCACTGTGCTCTATTTTTCTTCTGTCTTGGGCTCCCTCCTGTATCTGGAATACAACCCCATCGTCCCTGGCCTACCCAAAAATCTCCTCACCTTTAGCTCTAATACTTTCTTTCCTTTTGAATAACTTCTTGCTCTTTCTAATGTAAATCAATTTAGCCTTTCTGGACTGAATGCATCATCCATTCAGCACAAAACAACAGTCCCAGTTTGGGCCCATGCAACAAAGGAGACTTCCTCCCTAGTGGCAGGAAGGTTGGGCTGGGAAAAGAGCTGTGATCATAAATTAAGGATTTTGGGGGGTGGGGGGTGGAGCCCAAATCATATATTTCATGTAAACACATCAAAACATCAGCCAGATCACATTTCATTACCTTGCTTCATTGGGTGACTACTGCAATTTAGCAAGGAGGAAAAACAGGGACCAAAGCAAGTATATGGACAGTGCAATGGCAAGAAAGAGGAAATTCAAGGAAAGGGGATCACTAGGATGTGTAATTAACTGGCTCTGGAATAAGTAGAAGGAATAAAAGATAATGATGGTTTGAGCCTTAGAAACTGAGAGAAAGATAGTATTTATGATAGAATTTGGGAAGTTCCAAAGGGGAGGAAATTTGAGGGGACAGCAGGACATCAAGTGGAATAGTCACAAGTGGATCTGTAGAGGTGGAGCCAGAAGAAAAAAGCCCTAGGATACAGATAAGGACTCACCTTAGAAATTACTGAAGATGTGAGAGTGCACAAGATCAAGAGAAAGAGAGGATAAAACTAGACTTGACCTTGAGGGACACCTATAATTACAAAATGGAGAAAAGTGAAAGGTAAAAAGCAAACAAACAAACAAAAAAACTGAAGAGTTAGAAGAGGTAGTTAGCCAGTATGATTAGGCATCTCATCGTCAAAGGGAAAGGGGTAGAAGGAACAGCCATACACATTGCTGGATGCTGCAGAGGAGCAAAGAAGAATGCCTCCTGAAGAAAAGAGCTGCTTAATTTGGTGATGGTGCTGACTCTGAAGAGAGCAGTTTCCAACAGAGTGGTTGGTGAGAAAGCTGGATTATCAGCAGTAGGGAAGCAAGTAGGAGTGGATGGTGCTATGAGGGGTATTCAAATTCAAAATGACAGTAATAATGACAAAATATAAAATGGGGAAAATGTCGGGCAGGTTCACACTCTGTAATCCAGAAATGGAACAGAAAAAATATAGTAAGTCTGAAAGTGTGGACCTGCTGGATTCTGCCAGAAGTAATCAGAGGCACTCAGGAGCTTGACTCCTACGGGTATTCAAATAAACATCCCCCCATGCTGGAAAAGTGATTCGCCTGAAATCAAGGATTGAGATAGAGCTATCCCCTTGAAAGGATCTGTCTGGGGCTTCAGGCTTGTACAAATCTGTACACCTAGAGGTGGTAGAAGAGAAAGACACAGTTTCATAGCCAGAATCTGACCCTGGAGAAGGGGTCTTATAGGATAAGACCTGGGTCTGGCCTGGGAGTCCCAGAAAATGGATAAAAGTAGTCACAAAAATGGACAGCACAATATTACCTAACTGTAATACAATTATGTTAAAACACTGAATGAAGCTGCATGTGAGAATGATAGAGGGAGGAGGGCTGGGGCATAAATGAAATCACAAAGAAAGATAGATGATAAAGATTGAGACGGTGTAATCTAGGAATGCCTAGAGTGTATAATGATAGTGACTAAATGTACAAATTTTAAAAATGTTTTTGCATGAGGAAGAACAAAAGAATGTCATTACTGCAGTGTACTGAAAATAGATGGTACTTAATATTTTAAAATTTCAACTAATGTGTGAGACTAAAGCAAAAAATGTTGATTTGGTACAAATTTATACTTTAACTAGTGCATCTCCTAATATAACCTATGTAGATAATTGATTGAACACCTTAAGTACATGGAACTTTGTATAGGACATGAGATTTTGTTGGTTTGTCCAGGTGATGCCCTGATGAATCCCAGAGTGATTTGATCAGTGAGTGGAAAAGTATTTGCAACGGTGAGAACGGGGGAAAACTCAACTTCCCCAAGTTGAATTCTTGATATTCTCACAAGCA
>PVIY010015842.1:0-52992 GCA_004026745.1 Myrmecophaga tridactyla | reverse complement strand
TCCATTTGTTGCTGAACAGCTCTTGTTGATCCAGCTCTCCTAGATACGGGACCAAAACACACTTTCATGAAAATGGGTTAACAGGCTTAAGAGGCCATATGGAAGCACATACAAAACTTTAGCGCTTCAGTTTTCCCAATGAATGAGACTGGATCAGGAGGGGCCGGGAGGCACTGAGCTCTAAGAGGAGAGGCGGCAAGCCCACCTGCGCCACTGCTGGCTTATGGCATGACTCCCACATTCCACGCCTACTCCAGACCCTCTCTGAGCTCTAGACACAGAGAGCCAGTTCCTTCTCGACCTGCCGTCCGGAAGCCCGTGGCCACCTCAAGTTCAGTGCACATCTCTTTGAACTCATTGTCCTTCCTAAACCTGGATTGAATCCCGTGCTCCCATCTCGATGACCAGTGTCCCCATTCTTCTGCTGACTCCCCACTGATGAAGGAGAAATGCTGGAAACATGCAGCTGCCCCATGGTGACCCTGAAGTGTCTTTATCCCTGTTTACCTTTCACCTCTGCTCACCAGCCTATAGCTCTTCTCTTCCTATGGGTGGGTGGCTTCTTACTCCCCATATTTATTTTCTTTTCAGGACTCTGACCTTTGTTCAGGATTTTCCCTTCTGCCTGGCCTTCTCCTCCTCTATCTCTGGTGGTCAAGAACTTACCTTTCCTGCAGAAATCTCTACACATTGCCTCTGCCAAAAGGACTTCTAGATTTCCCCATTGGAGTTTTCTGCGTGCTGTCTCGTACTCCTCACCCCCGGCCAGGCTGTGCTGGGGGGACGAACGTGTGCGCCTGGCTACCTGGATGTCAGTGAGGGAGAGCCTGGACTCCTTCTCTCAGGCTCTCTAGCCTTCAGCATGAGAGGCTCACACACGAAGAAGCCTGCTGGCTTCAGCCTCCCGCTGCTCCTTGCCTTTCCTCTGCTTCTCTCCTTTCCTGCATGTGGAGGAGAAGATGGTTAGCATCACCCCAGGTCCCCTATGGCCTCAGAAAGCTGACACCCAGCTCCATGCACAACTGTCATCAGCAATCCCAGCCCACTGCACCCTTTTCCTGTGCCTGCATCGCCAGTGCCTTGGGGTCCCAACTCTTCTGCCAAGGCACGGCTCGGCACCTCTCTGCCCTGGAATAGGCTATTGTCAGGTGGAGGAGCAGCCAGTGGGGAGGGCAGGGACTTCCCCAAATTGTACTCCGTGGAATTCTTTTTTTAAAAAAATAATTTCTTGAGATGTCTTCACACACCATAGAGTCCATCCAAAGCATACAATCAGTGACTCACAGTATCATCACATAGTTGTATATTCATCGTCATGATTATTTTTAGAACACTTGCATCACTCCAGAATAAAGAAATAAAAGGACGAAAGAAAAAAACCTATGCATCCCATTCTCCTTACCCCTCCCTCTCATTGACCACTAGTATTGCAGTCTACCCAATATTTTTTTTATCCCTTATTCCCCTCTATTATTTATTTAGCTTTTAACCTTATTTTTTTTACTCATTTGTCCATACTCTGTATAAACGGATCATCAGACACAAGATTTTCATAATCATACAGTCACATTGTAAGTGCTCTATTCTTGATTCTTCATGTAAGTGCTCTATTCTTGATTCTTCAAGAATCAAGGCTATGAGAATACAATTCTGCAGTTTCAGGTACTTCCCCTTAGATGCTCAAATACACAGTAACCTAAAAAGGGATATCTATCTATATAATGCATAAGAACAACCTTCAGGTTGTTTAAAATCTCTCAGCCACTGAAATTTTATTTTGTCTCATTTCTCTTTTCCCCCCTTTATTCAGGAAGGCTTTCTCAATTCCATGATGCTCATCCCTGAGAATCATAACCCACGTTGCCAGGGAAATTTACACCCCTGGGAGTCATGTCCCACGTAGTGGGGAAGGGCGGTGAGTTCACCTGCTAAAGAGAGTGTGGCTTAAAGAGAGTGGCCACATCTGAGCATCAAAAGAGGTTCTCTGGGGGTAAGTAGGTTTAGCTTCTCCTTTGCTGGAATAAGTTTCATAGGGGTGAACCACAGTTCCCCTTTCCATTCCTCGCTCAGTTACCCTAAGGCCACTTTCATCCATCGTGAATTGCGAACTCTGCCACCATAAACACCAGTGTGCAAATGTCCATTCATGCCCCCACTTTCAGTTCCTCCAAGTATATACCTAATAATGGGTTTGTAAGATCGTATGGCAACCCCACTGCTAGCCATACTTGCCGTCCAGAGAACTGCACCTCTCAGCTTCCCTACCAACAGAGAATAGGTCCATCACTTTCTCCACATTTTCTCCAGCACTTGTTTCCCTCTGTTCATTTTTAAACAGTTTTATTCACATAGCATACAATTCAACCTAAGTGAAAAATCAGTGGTTCCTGTTATAATCACATAGTCATGCCTTAACCACCACAATCTATATGAGGATATTTCCTTCTGCAAAGAATCCCATAACCTTCCCGGTGTCCCCGCTTATTGACATTTAGTTTGGGCATAATGCCTTTGTTACATTCAGTGGAAGCACATCACAATATTATTGTTAACTATTGATACTAACTTGCCTAAGTTGTATTGTTTCCTGTGTACTGTCCCATTTTCAATACCTTTTAATGTTGACAATCATTTGTTCTCTCTCATGCAAAAACATTCTCATATTTGTACCTGTAATCACCATCATTTGTCACTCTAGGCATTCTTAAGTTATACCGTCTCAGTCTGTATCCTCCATTTTTCCTTCTGATGTCATACATGCCCCAGCCCCCTTCTCCTTCAACCATATGCACATTCAGCTTCATTTAGTGTATTTGTATTATTGTGCTACCATCAGACAGTATTGTGCTATCCATTTCTGAGTTTTTACAATCAGTTCTGCTGCACATTCTATACTCCTTCAGCACGAAATGCTCCATATCTACCCTCTTTCTGTCTCCTGGTAATCTGTGTGCTTAACTTTATCTCTCAAAGTTCACTCATTAATGTTACTTCATGTTAGTGAGACCATACAGTATTTGTCCTTTTGTTTCTGGCTAACTTCACTCAGCATAATTTTCTCAAGATTCATCCACATTGTTACATAGTTCATAACTTTATTCTGTCTTATAGCTGCATAACATTCCATCCTATGTATACTACAGCTTGTTTAGCCATGCTTCTGTTTTTTTTTCTTCCTCATGCAAAAGCATTTTTTAATTTTTTTACTTAGTCACTATCATTGTACACTCTAGGCATTCCTAGATTATACCATCTCAGTCTTTATCTTCTATCTTTCCCTCTGATTTCACTTGTGCCCCCAGCCGTCTTCCCTCTATCATTCTCACATTCAGCTTCATTCAATGTTCTAACATTATTGTATTACAGTTAGGTAGTAATGTGCTATCCATTTCTGAATTTTTATAATCAGTCCTGTTGCACAATCTGTATCCCTTCAGCTCCAATTACCCAGTATCTACCCTATTTCTATCTCCTGATGGTCTCTTTCTTAACTGAAGTTCTCCAAGTTCATTTATTAATGTTAGTTCATATCAGTGAAACCATACAGTATTTGTCCTTTTCTTTCTGGCTAATCTCACTCAGCATAATGTTCTCAAGGCCCATCGATATTTTTACATACTTCATAACTTCATTCTGTCTTACAGCTGCATTATATCCCATTGTATGTATATACCACAGCTTGTTTAGCCACTCGTCCGTTGATGGACATTGGGCTGTTTCCAGCTCTTGGCAATTGTAAATAATGCTGCTATAAACATTGCTGTGTGAATGTCCATTTGTATCCTTGCCCTCATTTCCTTTGAATAGATACCTAGCAATGGTATTGCCAGATCATATGGGAATTCTATACTTAGCTTCCTGAAGAACCACCATTTTACATTCGCACCAACAGTGGAAAAATGTGCCTCTTTCTCCACATCCTCTCCAGCACTTGTTGTTTTCTGTTTTATTGATAATGCCCATTCTGGTTGGTGTGAGATGATATCTCATTGTGGTTTTGATTTGCATTTCCCCAATAGCCAGGGAAGTTGAGGATCTTTTCATGTGCCTTTTAGCCATTTCTATTTCCTCTTGAGTGTCTGTTCATGTCTTTTGCCCATTTTGTTATTGGGTTGTTTGTCTTTTTGTTGTTGAGTTGAAAAATCTCTTTATATACTCTGGATACTAGACCCTTATCTCATATATGGCTTCCAAATATTGTCTCCCATTGCATAGCCTGCCTTTTTACTTTTCTGATAAGTTTCTTTGATACACAAAAGTGTTTAATTTTAAGGAGATCCCATTTATCTATTTCTTTTTTTTTTCTGCTTGTGCTTTGGGTGTAAGGTCTATAGGAAAACACCTCCTAGCGCAAGATTTATAAGATACTTCTCTATGTTTTCTTCTAAAAGTTTTATATTCTTAGCTCTAATGTTTAGGTCTTTGATCCATTTTGAGTTGATTTTTGTATAGGATGTGAGATATGGGACCTCTTTCATTCTTTTGCATATGGATATCCAGTTCTCTAAACACCATTTATTGAAGAGGCTGCTCTGTCCCTGACGGGTTGGCTTGACCACCTTATCAAAGATCAATTGTCCGTAGGTGAGAGGGCCTATTTCTGAACACTCGATTCAATTCCATTGGTTAGTATATCTATCTTTATGCCACTACCATGCTGTTTTGACCATTGTAGCTTTGTAATAAGCGTCAAAGTCAGATAGTATGAGACCTCTCACTTCATTTTTCTTTTTTAAGATATTGTTACCTATTCAGGGCAACTTGCTCTTTCAAATAAATTTGGTTATTGGTTTTTCTATTTCTGCAAAGTAAGTTGTTGGGATTTTACTTGGTATTACATTGAATCTATAAATCAATTTGGGTAGAATTGACATCTTTACTATATTTAGCCTTCCAGTGCATGAACACAATATGTCCTTCCATTTACTTAGGACTTCCATGATTTCTTTTACCAATTTTATGTAGTTTTCTGCATATAAATCTTTTGCATCCTTAGTTAAATTTATTCCTAAATATTTGATTCTTTTGGTTGCTATTGTAAATGGAATTTTTTCTTGGTTTCCCCCTCAAATTGCTCATCACAAGTGTATAGAAACACTAATGATCTGGGATGTTGCTCTTGTACCCTTCCGGTTTTCCATACTCATTTATTAGCTCTAGTAGCTTTGTTTTAGATTTTTTTTGGAATTTTTGACATACAGTATCATGTCGTCTGCAAACAATGAGAGTTTTGCTTCTTCCTTTCCAATTTGGATGTATTTTCTTTCTCTTATTTAATTGCTCTGGCTAGAACTTCAAGCACAATATTGAATAACACTGGTGACAGTGGGCATCCTTGTCTTGTTCCTGATCTTAGAAGGAGAGCATTCACTCTTTCCCCATTGAAGATGATGTTAGCTGTGGGTTTTTCATATATTCCCTTTATCATGTTGAGGATATTCCTGTCCTTTGAAGTATTTTCATCAATAAAGAATGTTGAATTTTGTCAGATGCCTTTTCCACATCAATCGAGATGATCATGTGGTTTTTCCACTTTGATTTTTGATATGGTGTACTAGATTAATTGACTTTCTTGTGTTGAGACAGCCATGCATACCTGGAATAAATCCCACTTGGTCATGGTGTACATTGAAAGATTCCTGCTGGATTCAGTTTTTAAGTATTTTATTGAGGATTTTTGCATCTATATTCATTAAAGAGATTTATCTGTAATTTTTTTCTTGTAGTATCTTTGTCTGGCTTCGGTAGTAGAGTGATGTTGGCTTCATAGGATGAGATAGGTAGTATCCCTCTTCATCATTTTATTTTGAAGATTTTGAACAGGTTTAGTACTAGTTCTTTCTTGAATCCTTGGTAAAATTCATATGTGAAGCCACCAGGTCCTGGGCTTTTCTTTTTGGGGATGGTTCTTGATGACTGATTCAATCTCTTACTTGTGATTGTTTTTTTGTGATCGTCTACTTCTTCTGGAGTCAGTGTTGGTAATTCATGTTTTTCTAGGAAGTTGTCTACTTTATGTTGCCTAGTTTATTAGCATATAGTTACTCATAGTATTCTCATTACTTTTTTCATTTCTTTGGAGTCAGTTGTTAGGTCTCCTCTCCCATGTCTGATTTTGTTTATTTGCATCCTCTGTCTTTTTTGTTGTTGTTGTTGTTGCTGTTAACCTAGCTAACAGTCCATGATTTTATTGATTTTCTTAAAGAACTAACTTTTCTGTTTTTATTGATTTTCTCTATTGCTTTCATATTGTTAATCTCGTTTATTTCTTCATTATTTCTTTCTTTCTGTTTGCTTTGGGGTTAGTTTGTGGTTTTTCTCTGTTCTTTCAGGTAAAGTTAATTGCTCAAATTTTTCTATTTCTTCTTTTTTAATATAGGCGTTGAGGGCAATAAATTTCTCTCTCGGCACCACCTTTGTTGCATACCATAAGGTTTATTAAAAAATGTTTATTGACATGTTTTCACACCCCTACAGTCCATACATGGTGTACAATCAGTGGCTCACAATATCATCACATAGTTATGTATTCATCACCATGATCATTTTAAATAATATTTGTATCACTCCAGGAAAAAAAATAAAAAGAGAGAAGAAAAATCTCCTGCATCCCATACCCCTTACCCCTCCCTTTCATTGACCACTAGTATTTCCATCAGCCTAATTTATTTTATACCTTATCTCCCCTATTTATTCTTTTTATTTTTTTTCTTGCATGGTCAGGCACCAGGAATCAAACCCGGGTCTCCAGCATTCCAGGCAGGATATTTATTCATTTTTTTATCCATATTTTTAACTCATCTGTCCTTACCCTGGATAAAAGGAGCATTAGACATAAGGTTTTCATGATTGCACAGTCACATTGTAAAAGTTACATCTTTAAACAATCATCTTCAAGAATCAAGGCTGCTGGAACAGAGTTCAACAGATTCATGTACTTCCCTCCAGCCACTCCCACGCACCATAGACTAAAAAGAGGAATTTATGTAATGCGTAAAAATAACCTCCTGGATAACCTCTCAATTCTGTTTGAAATCTCTCTGTCACTGAAATCTTATTTTGTCTCATTCCTCTCTTCTGCCTTTTGGTTAAGAGGATTTTCTCAATTTCTTGATGCCAGGTTCCAGCTCATCCCTGGAGTTCTGTCCCACATTGATAGGGAGATTTACACTCCTGGGGCTATAAATCCCACATGAAGGGCAGTGAGTTCACCTGCCGAGTTGGCTTAGAGAGAGGTCACATTTGAGCAACAAAAAAAGGTTCTCTGAGGGTTGACTCTTAGGCATAATTTTAAATAGGTTTAGTCTATCCTTTGCAGGAATAAGTTTCATAAGGGCAAACCCGAAGATCAAGGCCTCAGCCTACTGAGTTGGTTCTCCTCACTGTTTGTGAGAATATCAGAAATTCTCCATATGGGGAAGTTGAATATTTCCTCCTTTCTCCCAAGTCCCCCAGTAGGACTTTGCAAATACCTCTTCATTCACTGCCTAAATTACTCTGGGATATTTTGGGGCATCACACTAACCTGGATAATTCAACAAATTCTCATGCCCTGTTCAAGCTTCCATGTACTTACATTGTTCAACTAAACTGACCATACATGTTAAGTTAGGTAATGTGCTACCCAAAATACAAATTTCGCACCAAATATCTCTCCCTTTGGTCTCAAGTTAGGTAGTGTGAGACTTCCCATTTCATATTTCTTTCTGAAGCTATTTTGAGCTATTTGGGGCAACTTTCTCTTCCAAATAAATTTGGTTATTGGTTTTTCTATTTCTGCAAAGTAAGTTGTTGGGATTTTACTTGGTATTGCATTGAATCTATAAATCAATTTGGGTAGAATTGACATCTTAACCATATTTAGCTTTCCAATGCATGAACACAATGTGACCTTCCATTTATTTAGGTCTTCCATGATTTCTTTTACCAATTTTGTGTAATTTTCTGCGTATAGGTCTTTTGTGTCCTTAGTTAAATTTATTCCTAAATATCTGATTCTCTTGGTTGCTATCGTAAATGGAATTCTTTTTCTTGATTTCTGTAGGAGCCAGGGTTAAAACAATGGCTGTGGAATTTGTTGAGAACAGCTGGTGTCAGAGAGGCGGTGGCAGTGAACTGTGGAGATTGTTATCTGCTTAATGGAGAACAGTCTGGGAGAGAGAGAGAATGTTTGTTTTGTCTTAGCCCCAGATTCTTTGAGGTTGTCTTAAGTAAGCACTCTGTTTTCTCGCCAGGCGCATGCACCTTTGTCACGTGAACCCTGCAGTATATAAGCAGGAACTAGTTAAGAATAAAGTTGTCTGTTGTCATTGATCTTCAGACCCCCTGATCCCATCTGTCTCTCTCGTCATTCCTCAATATCCTTCGTGCTCCGATCCTGTAGAAGCAACAGATTTCCTCCTCAGATTGCTCATCACTAATGTGTAGAAACACTACTGATTTTTGGGTGTTGATCTTGTACCCTCCCTCTTTGCTGTACTCATTCATTAACTCTAGTAGCTTTGCTATAGATTTTTGGATTTTTTGACATATAGTATCATGTCATTTGCAAACAGTGAGAGTTTTGCTTCTTCTTTTCCAATTTGGATGCCTTTTATTTCTTTTTCTTGTCTAATTACTCAGCTAGAACGTCCAGCACAATGTGGAATAACAGTCGTGACAGTGGGCATCCTTGTCTTGTTCCTGCTCTTAGAGGGAAAGCTTTCAGTCTTCCTCATTGAGGATGATGTTAGCTGTGGGTTTTTCATATATTTCCCTTATCATTTTGAGGAATTTCCCTCCTATTCCTATCCTTTGAAGTGTTTTCATCAAGAAAGGATGTTGAATTGTGTCAGTTGCCTTTTCTGCATTTGATTATGTGGTTTTTCCACTTTGTTGTTTTGATATGGTGTATTACTGTTAACTGATTTGCTTATGTTGAACCATCCTTGCATACTTGGAATAAATCCCACTTGGTCATGGTGTATAGTTCTTTTAATGTGCTGCTGGATTCAGTTTGAAAGTATTTTGTTGAGGATTTTTGCATCTATATTCATTAGAGAGAGCGGTCCATGATTTTCTTGTAGTTTCTTTCTTGTCTTTGGTATTAGGGACATGCTGGCTTCATAGAATGAGATAGGTAGCTTTCCTTCCTCTTCAGTTTTTTTGAAGAGTTTGAGCAGCATTAGTACTAGTTCTTTCCTGAATACTTGGTAGAATTCACATGTGAAACCATCTGGTCCTCAACTTTTCCTGGGAGCTTCTTGATGATGATTTGATCTGTTTACTTGTGATTGGTGTCTTGCGGTCATCTGTTTCTTCTTGAGTCAATTTTGGTTGTTCATGCCTTTCTAGGAATGTGTCCATCTCATTTACATTGTCTGGTTTATTAGCATATAGTTGCTCATAGTATTCTGAAAGAGAAAATATGCCAAACAAAAATTCTATATCCCACAAAACTGACCTTCAAAAACAAAGGGGGGTTTAAAATATTTTCAGACAGTCACTGGGAGAGTTTGTGACTAAGAGACTGGCTATAAAAAAAAATACTAAGGGAGGCATTAGAAGTAGATAGGAAAAGAAGGAGAGAGAGGTCTGGAGAAGGGTGTAGAAATGAAGACTATTAGTAAAGGTAAAAAGAGAAAAACATAGATATGACATATACAATCCAAAAGACTAAATAGTAGAAGTATTGCCTTTACAGTAATAACATTGAATGTTAGGAATTAAACTCCGCCCCTCAAAAGACATAGAATGGCAGAAGAATGGATTAAAAAACATGACCCAACTATATGCTGTCTACAGGAGACTCACTTCAGACCCAAGAACAAAAATAGGTTGAGGGCAGCTGCCGTGGCTCAGCAGGCAGAGCTCTGATCTGCCGTGCTGGAGGTCTGGAGTTCGATCCCTGGTGCCTCCTGCCCATATGCAAATTAAAAAAAAAAATAGGTTGAAAGTGAAAGGTTGGGAAAAGGTATTCTATGTAAACAACAATCAGAAAAGAGTGGGGGTAACTATACTTATATCAGACGAATCAGACTTCAAATGTAAAACCATCAGAAGGGACAAAGAAGGACACTGTGTATTAATAAAAGGAACAATTTGTCAAGAAGACATAACAATCATAAATATTTATGCAGTGAGCCAGAGTGCTCCAAAATACATGAGACAAATACTGACAACACTGAAGGGAACAGTAGAAACTCTACAATAATACTTGGAGACTTCAATTCACCATTGTCATCAATAGATAGAACATCTAGACAGAAGATCAATAAGGAAGCAGAGATTTTGAATAATAAGGCAGATGAACTAGACTTAGGTATTTACAGGACTCTGTCATACTACTACCTTCTCACCTCTATGGTTTCTGCTGAGAAATCCACATATAGTCTTATCAAACTTCCCCATATCTGATGGATTACTTTTGTCTTACTGCTTTTAGAATTCTCTCTTTGTCTCTGACATTTGACAATCTGATTAGTAAATATCTTGGACTATGTCTATTTGTATATATTCTGTTTGAGGCATGCTGTGCTTCTTGGGTTTGTAATTTCATGTTTTTCATAAAAGATGGGAAATTTTCAGTGATTAATTCCTCCTTTAGTCTTTGGGCCCCCTTTCCTTTCTCTTCTCCTTCTGGGACACCTATAACATGTATATTCATGTGCTTTATGTTGTTGTTTAATTCCTTGAGATCCTGCTCATATTTTTCCATTCTTTTCCCTGTGTATTCTTTTGGTATACGATCTCTGATGCCCTTTCCTCTAGTTCACTAATCCTTTCTTCTGCCTCTTCATATCTGCTGTTGTAGGTCTCCAGTGTTTTTTTCTCTCTTCTATTGTGCCTTTCATTCCCTAAGTTCTGCCACTTGTTTTTTCAAACTTTCAAGTTCTTCTTTATATTCATGCAATGTCTTCTTAATGTCCTTCATTTTTTTTTGCCATATCTTCCCTCAGTTTCTTGATTTGATTTTTGATGTGATTTTGCATCTCTGTCCAAACATCCAACTGCATTAGTTGTTTCAACTCCTATATCTCATTTGAAATGTTAGTTGTTCCTTTGACTGGGCCATATCTTCGTTTTTCTTGGTATGACTCATGAATGTTTGTTGGTGTCTAAGCATGTGATTTCATTGATTAGTTTATTCTGGAGATCATTTTCATTCCTTTACTTAGGGTTTTCTTGTTGGATGACTTTGTTCTCTGTCTGTTCTTTGGCAGTCAGTTCATCTTATTTTAGACCTCTAGCATAGCTTCTGTGTAACTGAACAGAATTTTTCAGCTCATGTTTTTCTGACTCTTGCCCTGCATATATGGAGCCTTTTTTTGAGTAAGGTTTCCTCAGATGTGATTGACCCCAGTCAGATTTTCCCACACCAGACAGGCCCATTTCTCAGGAGGAGGGCGTAACCACTATCAAGTTTCCCTGAGGGTGAGACCCAGCAAGTTGTCAGACTTTCCTATGAAGCCTCTAGAGTCCATGCTTTTCCTTTCCTGCCCAGCCTGTGGTGTTTGTCAGCCTGCAGCTTCCCACCAGTGTAAAGTGTTGCTGTGCCTTTAGTTTCAGCAGCTTCTCTCTACCAGTGGCTTGGGTGAGATAGAGGATGAGTAGAAAGTGGGCTTAGGTTTCTTCTGTTTCCCAACCCCTGGTGGCTGATATCACCTCAAGGAGGGCAGCCTCTTGAGCTGGGCCCCGCTTTTCTTGGGGAAGATACACACCCTTTGGGGATTGCCCCATTCACCTGACTCATTACTTGTCTCTCAAACACACTTTAATTCTGCCTCTGCCTGGGCTGTGCTGAACCCTGACAGTGCTTCCAGTACATGCTAATGACCTCTTAGGAAGTTAAAAAAAAAAGAAAAAAGGCTTTTCAATGCCAAACCCCAGTTCCTCAGGTTTGCCAATTAAGAGCTGGAGTTAGAATATGGCTCTATATGTCCTCAGAATCTATGTGCCCCCTTTTTTGGGGGGCCCAGCCCTTTTCCAGTATTTTGTGCTGGAAAAAAAAACTAAAAAAGTTTTCTTTATGTCAGCTCCACCCCTCTCTGCCACGCTGAACATTCTTGATTCCTTTAGTGCTTATTCCAGGTTTATATGTGCTTGGGGCCTCTTTTCCTCAGTCCAAATTCGTTCATTAATTCCTCAATTGAAGCTTAGTTGAGCTACCTTCTTTGCCCCTAGTAGGGTCTATTTCTTTTTTTCCCTTGGGAACCATCCTACCATGCCTGTTGGGGAGAGGTGCTGGCCTCTGCGGCTTGGGAGACTTACAGTTCTGTGTGTGATCTCAGCCATTCTGCTTGTTCCAGTGTATGATGTGTGTCTGGTCGCTGATGTCCCCCCAGCAGTTCTGTTCAGTTTCTGGCTATTTACTAGCTTTCCTGGAGGACAAACTAAATCCCACACCTCACTATGCCACCACCTTGCCCTGTGTCCTCTGGGGAACTCTTGCTCTGTTTCTAGTGGACACTTTGTGAAAAAGGTTTTGGGATCACAAAGAGCATGGAAAACTTAGAGTTGAATGGTGAGATCAGGTGTATCCTCAGTGTGTTCATGCTCTAAGGTGAGCTGTGCCTTTCCAGGGGAGGCCATGCACCGTGTACCTCATACCCATTCCTGTTGGTACCCACCATGTGCCTTTCTCTCTCTCCTGCTCCTCTGTCCTGGAGCAGAGTGTTGGCAGGTGGCATGGCCAGGCCCATGGGATGGAGCACACATTCCTCTGTGGGACATGTGAGCTGCTCAGGACCTGCCTGCAGAGTCTAGTCTCCCTTCCAGCTCTTCTTTCCCACAGAGCTCCACCACCCCCAGCACAGGCCCATCCAGTGCCCTCACTCCCCTCTGCTTAGATGTGCTCTTCTTGTCCCTCAGGCACCCACCCCAACTCATCACTTTCTTCATTTCCAGTTAATTTTGTATATAGTCAATTTTTGTATATAGTTAATTTTTGTATATATTGAAAGTGCTTGTTTGCCTATGAATATGCAGCTTTTTCCCCTACCCGTTTTGGAAAGACTGTCCTTTCTCCAATGAATTGCCTTTGCACTTTTGTGAAAAATCAGTTGTCTAGTTATGTGTGGGCCTACTTATGAATTCTTTACTCTTTTACATTGATCTAGTTTTCCATCTAGCTATATGGCAAGACCACACTCTTGATCATCACATCTTTATAGTAGGTTTTGAGAACAAATTTTGTTAGCCCTCCATTTTGTTCTTCATTTGCAATTGTTTTGGTTGTTCTAGGTCTTTGGTATTTCCATATAAATTTTAGGGTCAGCTGGTCACTTTCTACAAAAAAAAGCATTGACTGGTATTTATTTGCAGTTGCAATTGAACCTGTGGACCAATTTGAGGATACATGACATTTTAACAATATTGAGTCTTCCCACCCATGGACAAAGTATCTCTCTGCAATTACTTAGGCTTTTTATAATTTCTGTCTGCATTGTTTTGTTGTTTTCCATGTGTAGATGTTTCACATCCCTTTATCAGATTTATCACTCAGTATTTCATGTTGTTGATGCCATTGCAAATGGAACTTTTTTAAAATTCAAACTCCAGTTTTTCTTGGTATTGTATAGAAACAAAATTGATTTTTGTATATTGATCTTGTATCCTGCAGCTTTGCTAAACTTATTTATTAATTCTAGGTTTTTATTTGTAGATTCCATCAGATTTTCTATATTGACTATCATGTTGTCTGAGAATAAAAGCAGTTACTTTTCACTTCCAACTGATTATGGTGACTTTGTTGATTAGGATATTGGCTATAATACTGAACATAAATAATGAGAGCAGACATTTTTTTCTTGTCCCTGATATTAGGGAAAAGACAATCTTCACTGAAGTATGAAGTTATCTGTACTTTGGTCATGGCTGTAGGTTGACGAAGTTCTTTTCTATTTCTAGTTTATCAGCAGTTGATGTTGGAGTTTGTCTAATGCTTTTTCTGTGAATTTGAGATGATCAAATGGTTTTTCCTCTTTTAGTTTGATAAGATAGTAAATTATGTTGATTGATTTTTTAATGTTAAATTAACTCTTCCTCCCTGGGCTAAAACCCATTTGCCATGCTGTATTGGCCTTTTTATATATTATTGAATGTGATTTGTGAAAATTTTAGTTAGAATTTTTGCTTTATTTGTTCACAAGGGATTTGCCTTTGATTTTATTCTTTTAAAAATGTCTTTCCCTGGTTTTGCTACCAGGGTAATGCTGGCCTCATAGGATGAGTGTGGGGAGTATTCTTTCAGTTCCAATTTTCTGGAAAGAGTTTGTATAGAATTTGTAGTTTGTCCTCCTTAAGTGCTTGATAAGATTCACCAGTGAAGCCATCTGGGCCTAAAAGTTTTCTTTAGGAAAGTTTTAAGCTACACATTAATTTATTTAATAGATACAGGACTTTTCAAGTTATTATTTCTTCTTAAGGGAACTTAGGTACCTTTTTCTCAATATTGTTGAGACTCAATATTGTTAAAATGTCATGTCTAAGGAATTTTTCCCTTTTATTGAAGTTGTCAAATTTAGAGGTATAAAGTTGTTCATTATGTTCCCTTATTATACTTTCAGTATTTGTCATATAATTGCTCTCATTTCTTATTTTCATAGCATGTTTCTCTTCTCTTTTTTTTTTCTCTCCCTCATTGGTTTGACTAGAGGTTATTAATTTTATTCATTTTCTCAAAGGACCGCCTTTTGGTTTCATTGATTTTCTCTATTATTTTTCTGTTTCTTATTTCATTTATTTCTGCTTGTATATTCATGATTTCTTTTCTTCTGTTTATTTTGACTTTAATTTGCTCTTCTTTTTCTCTGGTTCCTTATGGGTGAAGCTGAGATCATTGATTTGAGTTCTTTTCTTTTCTTCTGTGTTGTAAAATTACCCCTAAGCAATTTTGTGGCATCCCACTGGGTTTTAACGTTTATTCAGTTAAAAATACTTTCTATATTCCCTTTTGATTTCTTCTTTCACACATGGGTTGTTTAGAAGTGTGTCATTTAGTTTTCAAATATTTGGGTATTTTTAACGAAACTTTCAGTTATTGATTTCTAATTTACTTCCACTGAGATCAGAGAAGAGAGTTTGTATTACTTGAAAACTTTGAGATGAAATATGGAGCATTGTTTGATATCCTAGAATATGGTGTTAGTATATCCTTCGTGAGAACTTGAAATCTCATGAAATCTCAGTGTAATCTGCTGTTATTGTTTGGAATGGTCTATAAAAGTCAATTAGGTCAAATTGGTTGATAGTATTGTTCATCTTCTATTCACTGCTGATTATTTGTCTTTTTATTTTATCAATTAAGAAAGGGGTATTGAAATCTCCAAATTTAATTGTAGGTTTTCTGTTGCTCCTTGAGTTCTATCAGTTTTTGTTCATTTATTTTGAAGTTCTTTTATAAGGGGCATACATATTTAGGATTTTTATGCTCTCTTGATAATTGAGTGGTTATTGTTATGAAATAAACTTTTTTTTTAATCCCTGGTGGTGCTCTCTGCTCTGAAAAACACTTTATCCAATATTAATACAATCATTCCAGATTTCTTTTGACTATTGTTAGCATAATGTACCTTCTTCCATCTTTTTACTTTTAACCTGTTGTTTTTTTCTGTTTAAAGTATATTTCCTATGGGTATACTCATATACTTGAGTCTATTTTTATTCATTTTGACAATCTCTACTTTTTTATTGCAATACTTAGATCATTTACATTTAGGGTGATTGTTAATAGGGTTAGGTTTAAGTCTGTCATCTTACTGTTGGTTTACTGTTTGCTTCCTCCCCATTGATCCCCTTTTCCTTTCTTCTTTTGATTACTTTTGGTTGAATTGAGAATTTTTATGATTCCATGTAACTCCATTTTAATAATTCTGTTTTAACTCATTGGTTAGTTTATTTTTAGTGGCTGCTTTAGGATTTATAGTGCACGTCTTTCATTCATCACGGCCTAATTTCAAGTGATGTTTTGTAGCTTCACTTATAAGATTTATGAAAGTATAATTCTATTTCTCCCCTCTTGGCCTATATGTTATTATTATATATTACATTACAGATGTTAGAAACCATACAATATATGGTTATTTTTGTTTAAAGAGTTGATTATGTTGTAAAGATATTTAAATAATCAGAAAAACATTGTATATAATTCCCTATGAATTTATCATTTTTGGTGTTCTTTATATCTTGGTGTAGATTGATATTTCCATCTGATATCACTGCCTTCTGCCTGAAGGACTCCCTTAACATTTCTTATAGTGCAGGTTTGCCAGTGACTCATTCTTTCAGCTTTTGATTTCTTTCACTTTTACATGTCTGAAAAATGTCTTTTTTTTTTTTTTTTAACCTTCATTGTTAAAAGACTTCTTCACTAGTACAGAATTCTAGGTTGGCAGTTTTTTCTTTAAGTAATTAAAAAATGCTGCTCCCTTCTCTTCCCACTCAAATTATTTCTGACAAGAAAGCTACAGTTATCCTATTTTTGTTCCCGGTATATAACATATCTTTTATCTCTAGCTGCTTTTAAGATTTTCTCTTTCTCTGTGGTTTTGATAAATTTGATGATGATGTGACTTGGTACAGGTTTCCTCATATTCCTTGGGCTTAGAGATTGTTGAGATTCCTGAATCTGTGGGTTTATTGTTTTCACCAAAATTTTCATCTATTATTTCTTCAAATATTTTCTGGGGATTCCAGTTACATAATTTTAATCTGCTTGAAATTGCTCCACACTTTGCTGTTGCTCTTTTGTTTTTATTTTAGTCTTTTTTGTTGTCTCTCTGTGTTTTATTTTACATAATTTTTGTTGTTATTTCTTCAGTTTCAGTTATCTTTTCTTCTGAAACATCTAGTCTGTCTTTAATCCCACCCATTTTATTTTTCATTTCAGAAATTATAATGTTCACCACTAGAAGTTTGATCTGGGTCTTTTGTATGTCTTCCATATTCCACTTGCCTTTTTGTACATATAGAATATGGTTATATTAACTGTCTTAATATCTTTGACTGCTAATTCTAACACCTATTTCAGTTCTTGGTTGGTTTTAATTGACTGATTATCCCCCTCCTTATGGTTCATGCTTTCCCCGTTTTGGAATGTCTGGTAATCTTTGATTGAATTCCAGACATTGTGAATTTTACCTTGTTGGGTGCTGGATATTTTTGTATCACTATAAATAGTCTAGAAATTTTTTTCTAGGATGTGTTTAAGGTACTTGTAAACAGTTTGATCCTTTCAGCTTTTGTTTTATGATTTGTTAGATGGGTCTGGAGCAGTACTCAGTCTAGGGCTTATTATTCCGTACTCTTGGTGTTGGCCTTCCTGGGTAAAAACCCATTGCCCACGAATGATGGGGTTTTGCAGTCTGTCTGGTGAGGAGAGGCACCTTTCCTGGCTCTTCTACAGCTCATTGTGAGCAGTAGACACTAGTTGCTTGAATCCTTTCAGATGGTTCTTTCTCTGGCCTCAGACAGTTTCCTTAGGTGAATGCTGCAGTAAGTGCCCTCTGGAAATGACCAGATTTCTCTCTCTTCTCTGGTTCTGTGAGCTCTGGCTCTGTCTTGGTCTTCCCAGCATTTTAGCTCCATATCTTTAACTGATGTAGTGCCCTGGCTTCCATGCAGATCCTCCTCACCCCCACACTGTGTCCTGGAAACTTTCACAGCAGTAATGTGGGAAAATCACAGGGCTCCCCTCATTTCCCATCTCTCAGGGATCAGTCCTTCATTGTGTGATATTCAGGGTCCTGAAAATTATTGTTTGATGTGTTTTACCTAGGACTATTTTTGGTTGTTTCACGGAAGAGGGTAAGTCCAGTCTCTTAATGGGACGTCACCTTTACAATCTCATTTAATCCACAAAATCCCTGGTTTTCTGATGCATAATTTGGAGTGGGATAAGACAGATGATAAGGAGATGTTAACTAAATGTCTGATTTGAAGGATTGGGCAAAAGCTATGTAGAATGATACAAAAATGTAAAGAGGAAAGAGAGGAATGAAGAATTGGTGCCGGTTCATATAGGATGGTCATGAAAGATGTTTACGATGAAGTAACATTTGAGCCTGGAACCTTAGGAAGTGAGGGAGAGAGTAGGCTGTGCCTCTTTCTGGAGGAAGGGCTTCCCAGGCAGAGAGGGAACAGGTGTGAAGCACCTGTATGGGAACCTGGCGGGCATACCCTCCCACAGGTGCCAGTGCAGCTGGAGGAGAGTGAGTAGTGTGGAGTTGGTGGGAGAGATGGTCGGAGGCAGGTCAGGAGGTAAGAAACAGGTGTGATTCTTCCCTTGAACTACAGCTAGGCAAGAGTAGCAGGAGCTGTTCCAGATGCTCTGATTTGATTTGCCATCAAGTTAAAACTCCCTGCAGACACAACCACTCAGCCAGACCCCTACCATTGTTGCAGATTCAGACTCCATGTTTTCAGACACGAGTCAATTGTTCCCAACAAGTGTATTGTTGCTTTACATAGTTTTGACAGAAGAATCTTGGGGAAAGCGAGGGCTGACACTTAGGGGGTTTTAAAAATAGCTTTAATTACCACCTGCAGCAGATGGATCTGAAAACTAAAGGTTAGTGTCTCTACCTTTCTACATTCTTATCCATTGCTCTTCCCATAAATGGATTCTAGCGGTTTCAGCTGAACATGCTGCTTGTGGAAGAAAGGCCCTGTTATCTGTGCCATGTACCCTGTTATTAACACCTCCTTTGCAGGCTGGATAATCAGCGTGCACCGCACACAGAGGTGAGAAGTAAGCACATGTACACACACACACACATACACACACACATACAAGGTTGCTGCCTTCACGAAAACTCAGCATGTGCACATAGCAGGCCCTTGCTGGAACTTCCCGAGGAGACATCTTTCAAAGCTGGAATGTGGAAGCAGAAATGGAGGCAGGAGCCAGTGCAAACCAATAAAACTTCCCCATGTAGAGTGTCTTTGATGATGTCTTGAAGTCTCATGAAGACAACAGTCTCAGCTTTCATTCTCTTTTCAGTGGCCTCAAACCAGGAGATATTCTGTGCACTGGGGCAGCCTTGTCTCAGACCTGGTTGAGGAATCCCACATGTATATCATGCAGTCTCAAAAAGCAGAATGAGGAAACCCTTTCATAGTCAGTGATCAGGACTAGAATGCTGTTACGTACAACCCTGGAGCGTGGCTCGCCACTCTGCAGAGGTGATGAGGGACTGAGGTGTGAGGGGTCAACTGCTGCCGCCTTCATACCTGGGATTCATCCTGGACAGGTGCAGATCTCGGCTCCTGGTCAAGAATTGCTCAGGAGCCCACCTTATGAGGCCAATGGCTCCCTGTTGCCCTTAGAGCCAAGTTGTGTTAGCTTGGGCCATTGGGCCATGGCAAGGGCAGTGAGCATAGTGGGTGCCCTCAGAAGCAAGAGAATGCACATTGTTGAGTGCCTACGCATGACAGGCCTTGCTCTGGGTGCTTTATAGGCGTTTTTTCAAAACAAATAAAATCTGTCCATGAGCACTCATTGGAAGAGATGACAAGAATTTTGATCTTTGATATAACAGAGGATTGGTTCTCCTTTCCTCCATGAAGATTGTACAAAGGTATCTGGGTTTTAGACCCTCAACATCAATCGCAGAAAGACCTCTGTGGCACTCAGGAAGTTCTAATCCATTTTGGCCCTCAAGTTGGGTAGGGTGATTTTTTTCTGAAGCTGAGACCTCCCTCCCTGGGATATAATCTTCCTAAACCTTCACCCTGCCATTCCTTGGTGACATCTCACCGTGGGTATCAGTGTGTACCAGGGTATGGGCAGAACCCCAGACCCCTCCTTGGTTGTCTTCCCCATTTCTATAGGAAGCCTCCTGGCTCAAGCGTCTTTGGACAGTTCCATTATGCAAACTGTACCTATTAATGCCACCTGGTTTTTAAAGAAAATATCTTGAGAGGAAGGAGAGCACAAACTTTCTACAGGTAATCAAGTCTTGGTTACCTCTGTGTGCGTGTGTGTTTGGGAGAGGGAGGAAGAGCAATGGAGGGAAAGCAGAGAAAAATAGCCCTAATTCTTTCTGATTCTTCTACAATGGTAAAACAAAATGCAAACGAACATATCCATGAAGTACCCTTTCAAACAGCCTTATATGTATAGTTTATTTTGACAAATTGGGACTGTGCTGTTGCATTCTGTTTTCTGCCCTACTGCTTTCAATAATAAGATATCATTAACATTTTATCATGTCAGCAAATAGCATCTGAAATGCTATTGAACGGCCTTGTAGTATTCTGTCATTTGGCAGTATCATAATTTATGCAAATTTTCTCCACTGTTGGGAACTTAAGTTGGTTAATGCTAGAGTAAATAATGCTATCATCCGCCTCCTTATACCTAGCTCTGTCAATGTTTTTCGTTTCTTTATGGTGGTAAGAAATATTGTTTCAAAATATAGGGATTCTTATAGCGCTTCTACCACTTTTGTTAGAGTGCCTGTCTCATTCCACTCTGGTGAATTTTATTATAATTCAAGTTTTTCATTTTTACCAACTGATAAATGAGAAAAAAAAGGCTCACTGCATTGTTTTAGTTAGCATTTCTTCGCTTATTAGGAAGTCAAATATTTCCAATATTTTTTTGATCCTGTCTACTTCTAATTTTGTGGACTAGTTGTCCATGTCTTTTTTGCAGGGGTATTAGCCTTATGTTATATGAATTTGATCCTTACAGCAGATAATAAAATTTCTCAGATAACAAAATTGAGGATCAGAAAAGATATAAAATATTACAGTTATGTAGAGCAGAGCTGGGATTTTAAATTCAAGTTGATCTGCTTCCAACGCCTGTGCTATCTCTATGCCTTTTAATCAGCCTCATCCTCTCTCATTACATGCTGATTTATATCTTCTAAGGGTCAGCATTTCTGCATCAGATCAAGTAAGTCTTCTGGTCATTATATTGGATTAGACTATTTTAATTTCAGAATCCAAACTCTTTTGAAATCTAAAGTAGGATTTTCTATTAACTAAGAATAAGCAGAAAAGTCATGATACTTGCCCAGATTTCTATCCAGTAGGAGAAAATGAGCAAGTTTAAAGGACCAATGGAAGACAGAATAAAATAACGTTTATGATTAAACCCAGTGAACCTGTCTGTTCAAAGCTCTGGCTGTGCTCTCTGGGACCTTTCAATGCCCCAGTGGAGCCCCTCCAGGAAAACCTGAGGTGAGTGACCAGGTCCACTCCTCACCCTTGAGGGCAGTGGAATCCTTTCCAAGTTCACTTTTTACCCAAAAGAGATGCTCTTCACAAAATCTCCTTTCCATCAGTTTGGACTCTTCTGGACTTTTTTCTTCCTTGTGGGTAAGAATTTTTCGAGTCAGGAAATTAATTTTCAGTAGTTTGCCTTGAACAATCTTCGTCTGGGCTAGGCCATTACTGTGGGATTTCATATCGTCTAAACTTGGTGCCTTGGAGAAAATTTCCAATTTAACATAATAGTTCAGCTTAAGAAAAAATACTTTTCCTCCCAGCACTATTGGCTTCAGGAAGAGGGGCTCCTACCCATCTTTTGTATCTCAGCTCATCCCACAGAGCCCAGGGAGGAATTACACACCAGATGAAAAGCAGTCACAGCAAGGAGCCACTAGGATTAGAAATGGTGACAATGGGATGAAATTATGGATCGATCTCTAATGGTGGCTTAGAGTATAAATTGGTAATAGGTGAGACAGGGCAAGAGGATATTCTGTTGTATCTGCTTCCCCCCAGCTTTTATTTTCAGTGAATCTAGAGGCCCCCAGAGCATTGGAGGTATGTGTATTATGATCTGACTTAGGGTTTTGAAGAACATTTGTGACTTCTGTGTTGAAAATATACAATGGGGTTTGGGTAAGAAAAGGCCAACAAAAGAGAAAAAAAAATTTTTTAATTAGGTCCATTCATTACTGAGGGATGGTGGTGGCTTTGGCCAGAGTGGTATGAGCAGAGGTAGTGAGATGTGTTTATTTATGGAATTTGAAGGTAGGATTAATAAGTCACTGTCAGCTAATCAAAGTGATGCACAGAGGGTAAAGAACCAGCTCAAAGCTGAGAGCATCTTGTGAGTGTTCCAAGCAGGGCAAGGGAGATGGAAGTTTTAGACTGTGTGTGGGAGGAGGTATTTTATATAGGGTGCTTTGGATTTGAACCCAGTCAGTATGGTACAGTGTCTACATTCTCCTATTATTTTACAGATGTTTTGAAGTATGATTGGCACACAATGAAGTACACCATTTGTTGAGTATAGTTTGGAGTTTTGACATATTGTCTATTTGTGAAACTATCACCACAATCATGATAATGAACATTTTTTTTCACCCTAAAATGTTTCCTTATGCCCCAGTGTAAATAGTTTCTGGCTCCACCCAATTCCTAGATGTTCTAGTTTGCTAGCTGCTGGGATGCAATATTCCAGAAACAGAACAGCTTTTAAAAAGGAGAATTTAGTAGGTTGCAAGTTTACGGTTCTAAGACTGTGAAAATATCCAAGTTAAAGCAAGGATATAGAAATGTCCAAACTAAGGCATCCAGGAAAATATACCTTGGCTCAAGAAGGCAGATGATATTCAGGGTTTCTCTCTCAACTGGAAAGGCATGTGGCAAACATGGTGACATCTACTAGCTTTCTCTCCAGATGTCTTGTTTCCTAAAGCTCCCGAAGGGGTGTTTTCCTTTTTCATCTCCAAAGATCTCTGGCTGCATGAGCTCTTGAGGTTGTCATGGCTCTCTTACTCTAGAAAGGGACTCTCTCAAAAATGTTTCCTCTTTTAAAGGATTCCAGTAAACTAATCAAGATCCTTCTGGAATGGATGGAGTCATATCTCCATCTAATCAAAAGTTCATACCCACAATTGGGTGAGTCACATCTCTGTGGGATAATCTAATCAACTTTCCAACCTGTAGTGCTGATTGGGGATTAAAAGAAATGGCTGTCTCCACGAGATGGAATCAGAATTAAAACATGGCTTTTCTAGGGCACATAATCCTTTCAAACCAGCACACTAGATAACCTCTGATCTCCTTTCTGTCACCACAGACTTCTTGGCATTTTCTGGAGCTTCGTATCAGTGGGATCATATAGTGTGTACTTTAATTTGTCAGGCTTATTTTGTTCCACATAATGACTTTTAGATTCATTCATGTTGCTGTATACACTGATGGTTAATTTTTGTATATAATGTGACATAAGAATTGAAGTTCATTATTTTATTTTATTTTTGCATGTGGGTATTTGTTACATCAAATTGTTGCAACAAATTCCGTTTGTTGAAAATATTATCCTTTACCTATTGAATTGCCTTGGGTTCTTTGTTGAAAATCAATTGGTTATCTATATGTGAGTCTGTTCCTGGGCTCTACTCTTTTCCACTGAGTTATGTCTATCTTTACATCAGTGCCACACTGTCTTAATAATTGTTGCTTTGTAGTTAGTTTTAAAATTAGAGTAAATTCTTCACCGTTTTCTATTAAAATTTTTTCCACTCTTCTAGGTCCTTCACATTTTCACAGGGCTGGGAGCTCAGGTGCCCAGGGCTGAAAATTTAATGAGACATTTGTTTTCAGGTTTGTGCAGATGCCTCACCCTAGTTCCATGCATGCATTTCCATATACCTTTTAGAATTGATTTCCCAGGTTTTACAAAATACCTATTAGGATGTTGGTTTCAATAACATTAGATCTATGGAAAATTTGGGGAAGAATTGACATCTTAGGTATATTGAGTCTTCTGATCTATGAGCAAGGTATATTTTTCCATTTGTTTATTTTCAGTGGTATTTTGTAGTTTAATAGATTTTGTTGTTAAATTCATCCCTAAGTATTTAATATTTTTGATATGACTGTAACTGATGTTATTTTTTCAATCTCAATTCGCAACTGTTTGTTCCTAGCATATAGGAATAAAATTCATTTTTAAATATTGATCTTGTATCCTGTAACTATACTAAACTTACTTAGTAGTTCTAACAGCTTACTTTTCTAGATTTATTGGGATTTTCTATATTGACAGACCTGCCATCTCTATGTTAATAAAGACAGTTATACTTCTTCCTTTCCAATGGAGATGACTTTTATTTCTTTTTCTTGTCATGTTGCACTGTCAAGAATGTCCAGTGCAATATTGAAAAGAAGTAATGAGAGTGGGCATTTTTGCCTTTTTCTTGATCTTAGAAGAAAGTCTTTGATTTTTCAAGACTTGCTTTGAAACTTTATTAGGTCCAGAAGAGTCTATTCTGTTGCTGATTTGATGAATTACAAAGGCATTACCTTGTGAGAAACTGTATTTGATGCCCCTTGTGTTTGATACCTTGAGTCCTTTCCACTCTGACTGGAATACACACTTTCCTGCTCTGAGGACTGCATATCTGTTCCTTTAAGTGGTGCTTTCCTTGGACTCAGGTAGTTTCTTTACATAATGCACTACTCAGTACTTAGCTAAAGACTTGACAGGGAATTTTCTGCTTATTTACGCAAGTCTTTTACTATCTTCTGTGGATTTCTGCTTTACAAATTCTAACTGTCTTGACCGCCTCCTAAAATTCCAGGTGATCTCTTCAACTCATGGGTACCATCAGCCTTTGCCTGGGTTTCCCCTTTCTGTGCTTCAATCTGGACAGACTCTTTAAGCAATAAGCTGAGCCTCTCCTCATTTGATTTCCTTATCTTGGGAATCACTGTCTGGCTATGTTGATTGCCCAGTCTGAAAACTACTGTCTAATATATTTTGTTTGCTTTTACATTGTTTAAGGTGGAGATAATTTCAGCTCCTATTACTTTGTTATGGTCCGCATCTACATTTTTTATCATCATGCCAAATAGCCTCCATTATTCCAAATTTATATTCTCATATCTCTACCTTTGTGTCTACACAATTGGATCCAGTTCACATAGGAGACTTTGATATGTTAAAGACATGGCTGTAAACTTTAGAACCCTGAACACTCCAGGGCTCTGGATGATCAATTTCATTTTCAAATATTCATTGGAAATTCATTTTGGTACTATTTCAGGATTTTAAATTATAACCACAATTAAGAATTTTTTTTTTGTCAGTTCCTCGAGAATAAAAATCAGGAAATGTTAATTTGAAACATAAGGTCTCATTTTCCCAGTGGTCGAGATGGTCGTGCACAGATAAAAGCAGCTTTAAATATTCCCCAGAGACAACCAAATTGGTATTGCAAACAAAATAAAGTGGTTTGTAACAAGCAAGCAAATGAGTGCTTTGAAGGATGAGGATTTATTTTTCTGTTTGAATCTGTGCCTGGGGAGAATGCCGAGGCCTAAAGGGCCCAATCAACTTTTTTTTTTTTTTTAATTAACAACAGAAGGAAAGCACTTGTTCTGTATTACGGAGATGGTTATAATTAGGTCAGAGTTTTAAATGTTAAAATCTTCGAGGTTCACTTTTTTCGGTGGGATTTTTAAGAATTCCATTCCTTCTTCTTCCTTCTATTCTTCCCTCTCTCCATCTCTTCCTCCTCTCTCCTGTCCTCCTTCCCTTCGTTGGACTGAGAGATGGATTAGCACCAGCAATTTCCCTCTGGTCTGTACCAGGGCACTGGGAATTCAGTGTCCCCAGAATGAAATCAGAATTGTGAATTGCACCCTAAAGGGCCAGATGATTCCTGGGAATTTTGAATTTGAGTCAATGGAGTTCCCTTATGCTGCTCTCGAGACACCTTTTCCGGAGTGCACTGAGGGCCACCTCTCTGCCTGTACTCCGGAGTCCTGTAACTTAGAGAACTTCCTGCACAGACTCTACCCTGAGTTGTTGAACTGCAGAGGCTCTGGATTTGTCCTGCCTTCCAAACAGCAGACACAGCTATTTTTAGGCTGTCCCTACAGTTATTTTAGTGCCTTCAAAATCCAGGGCCAGACCTGCAGAAGTAGACATTTCAGATCCAACTTACAGTGTGTTTCAGGAAGATCACATCTGAACGAGCCGGGCTAAGGCCAGCAATCACCCAGCCGCGCAGAGAATTGTTCCTGACAGACCTTAAACGTTCTGAGTCCCTTAGAATTAAGGGAAACTGAATAAGCTGGGATGAGTGAAATGAGGTTGTGAGAATTCAGAACTTGCTAGGTTGGTAGAAACGGAAAGGCTATAGAGGATGGAGGTAAAGGGGGTGGGAAAGAGAGGGAGAGGGAGAAAGGGAGAGAGAGAAATGAGAAGGTGAATGCAGGAAAGGAAAAAGTGAAACTAGGACACTGGAAAGAAGGGAGCATGAGAGGCACGAGAAGAAGCATGGATACATCCCACAAACAGCCATCCCCTGTCCATCCATGTGTCAATAACCAACTAGAGGAGCTTCAGCGATGGCCCCCATTAAATGCTGGGGCAATGTGTGGGCCCCTGGTTCATTGGAGGGCAAATGTCCATCGTGTGCTCATGATAAAATACAATAGATAAAACAGAAAACAATGATGAAATACAAACTCAATGAAATGAAATAAAATAAAAGAGCCACTGAGATGTAAAGTTCTTAAGGGCTTCCTTCCGGGGACTCTGGCCAGCGGTGACAGATGCCCCTGATGAATCAGCATTTGTGGCAGGGTCTCCCGGAACTGAGCAGAGAGCCTGGAGGGACGGTGATGACTGAGGCGCTGACCTCAACCAGGTGCAGGTCTCCAGGGAACACGGTCAGCTGCCTATTGCTGGCTGGGCCAGCTGGGCACCCTCCTGGGAATGGACTTATGGCACAGGAGGTGGGATGGGTGGATGGCTGTGTCTTGGGAAACCTGGGGTCTGGAGGACAGATGGACGAAGCGCTGGCTTTATTGCGAGCACACATCGAGAGCGTCATTTGTAAAAATCAACCGATTGCCCATGTTATTGAATGTTAGAATCACCAAGACGTTAATGTCTTGGCAGGAACTCAAGTTTACTCTGGGGTGTCTTGGGGGTGAGGAGCAGGATGAAGCTAACAGGTGTGAGGATAGAGCCACCGCAGGATAGAGCCACAGTGGGGTAATCCATTAGGGTCTCAGGCTCCCTTAGGGATGTGAAGGAGACAGCTGGAGCCAGGGGGTGACAGAGGGCAGAAAAGGCTGAGGCACTTGTGTCTTTTGCTAGCTTGCAGATTTTGGAGAAAATGCTTTAGCTTTTGAGTTAAAAAGGACAAGAAGCATCGCTGCAAATCTCTGTGCATCCCACTTAATTCAGCCAGGAACCCTTAGAGGAACTGTCATCCCATTTACAGATGAAGCTTAGAGAAGCGAAGTGCCTTGTCCAAGTCCCACAGCCGGAAGAGGAGGAGCCAGGACTGGAACCCAAATCCATCTGATACCAGATCCTATGGTCTCCTCACTTCGCTGTGTAATATCTTAGACCTGCACATCTCAGACTTTAATGTGCTTTAGAATCACTTGTGGATCTTGTAGAAATGCAGATCCTGATTAGGCAGATCTGGGGGTGTGCTGGTTTGAAAGGATGTATGCCCCGTAGAAAAGACGTGTTTTAATCAAAATCCCATTGCATAAAGGTAGAATAATCCCTATTCAATACTGTATGTTTGAAACTGTAATCAGGTCATCTCCCTGGATGATGTGATTTAGTCAAGAGTGGTTGTTAAACTGGATTAGGTGACGACATGTCTCCATCCATCTGGGTGGGTCTTGATTGGTTTACTGGAGTCCTGTAAAAGAGGAAACATTTTGGAGAAAGATTCAGGGAGAGCAGAGCAGAACGACGTAGCCACCAGAAGCAGAGTCCACCAGCCAGCAACCTTTGGAGATGAAGAAGGAAAACAAACATCTCCCGGGGAGCTTCATGAAACAGGAAGCCAGTAGAGTAAGCTAGCAGATGACGTCGTGTCCACTATGTACCCTTCCAGCTGAGAGAGAAACGCTGACTGCGTTCGCCATGTGCCTTCTCACTTGAGAGAGAAACCCTGAACTTCATCAGCTTTCTTGAACCAAGGTATCTATCCCTGGATGGATGCCTTATATCGGACATTTCTATAGACTTGTTTTAATTGGGATATTTTCTCGGCCTTAGAACTGTAAACTAGCAGCTCATTAAATCCCCCCTTTTAAAAGCCATTCTGTTTCTGGTATATTGCATTCCGGCAGCTAGCAAACTAGAACAGGGATGGAGCCTGAGGTTCTGCATTTCTAACAAGCCCCCAGATGAGGCCGATGCTATTAGTCCGCGGACCACATTTTGGGGAGCAAGAAGATCCCTTACGGAAATTTTCTGTGTCCTCTATGTAGATCCTTTATAAGATAAGACTCATGCACACCCCATGAGCTTTTAAGGGACAACTGATGACTTTTTTTAGAGAAAGGGCCCACCTCTGGGCAGAACAACCACTCAGAGGATACCCCTCCCATTTTCTGTCTTGGAAATGTGACCAAGTTTTACAACCTCCTCCCACTCTCTCTTCCTCTCCAGGATGCCCTCGACTCTGTAAAACCTTACTCCACCTTCCCCTAAGTTCGCTGTAGGGATCTGATTTAGCAAAGCATCTTGAAAGCCTGCTGGCTTCTGTGGGAGTTATTCATCCCTCACAATGTCATTGAATCCTCCTCTCAAGCCAGCCTTCTCTGTGAAGTTTCTCTGCCATCATTAACTTTAGATTACTGACACCATGGTTTTTAGGAGGGGAAATTAAACTTCATCATTTCTCCAGAAATGTAATAATGCTGGTATCACCCAGATGTTTGATAGATCTAGGTTTTTCTAAGGAATAAAACTAAATGACCAATGTGATTGCACAGGCCTATATAAGTTTAGCAATCTATACAAATATTTAATAATATTTCCTCCTCATATCAGAAGGTTCAGAAATTTTACTGAAGTCTTAAAGATCAGGCAAAAGCTTACGTGTGATGAGTTTTGCATGTAGTTGGCTAAAAATGCTTATTTAGAAAAAAAGAGATCCGTGCCTTTTGAATTGCTGGTTTGAAAATGTTTCCTTATTATTAAAAAAAATATATCCTCTTTGTTACTCAACCCAGTTTGGAGTTAAACCTCTGCATTGATTCTCTTTGTTGTACATAAAATATATCTAAGAAGCATAAAAGGTACAGAGAGTGATAAAACAAATCCCACACAACTACCCTTCAGATTGCCATGTTTGCTGGAGATCTCAGTTTTTAAAGAAACTGACCATTTCAGATACAAATGCAATCTTCTCTGTATCTTTTTAACAACCCCATTACATTGTGCATCCATTGGGATATTTTGGACTGCAAGCAATGGAAAATCTGATCAAATTTCTTTAAATGCTTTGAGAATTTATTATCTTACCTTAGAAAAGGCTGAAGAATAGTTCATGAGGTTTCCAGGCAGGGTGATTCAAGGGCTAAGTAGGACTTTCAGAGCCTTGATCTCTGGTCTGTTGCACTCAAGAATTCTGGGCTAATCCTCAGGTTGAATCTCCTCATAACTTGAACCCCCCAAGGCAGAAAGGCGCTGCCTCTCCCAGATCTTCTTTAGAATTGAGCAAACCTTGGTATCTCCCGAAGAACACTCCCATGCATTTCAGCAACCAGATGTGGGGCATATGCTCTCCCCTAAAACTGCCTAAAGGAGAAGGACCACTCAAGTTGGCTGTGACCAAGTAGGATACACCTCTGCTTCTGGGTGTGGGGTCACTGCCTGCTACCCCCGATTCTACAGTGGAAGAATGGGCCCCTGCCCACAGTGGGCACATGACTGCATGGAAGAGGAGGGTAAAAGCTGTCAGGTCAGAAACAAATGTATGTGTTGCCCCCTCTCTGCGTCCCCCCATGGTGGCCACTCTTCTGAAGTTGCTGTGTGTCCTTCACAGCTAAGTTATTTTTTTTTTAATTAGAGAAATTTTAGATTTACAGAAAATACGTAAATACATAAAATGCAAAGTTCCCATTCACCACACAGTTATACACACCTTGCAGTAGTGTGGTAGATTTGTTATACTTCATGAAAGAACATTTTTATAATTGCATTATTAACTGTAGTCCATCATTTAAATAGGGTTTGCTGTTGATGTTGTGAAATACTTTTTTTTTAAACTTTTTCCTCTAGTAACATGCATGCAACTTAAAATTTCCCTTTCTAACCACATGCAGATACATAATTCAGCACTTTTAATAGCATCCATAATGTTATGCTACACTTACCACCATCCATTACCAAAATTTCCAATGACCCAAATAGAAACTCTACAATTTAAGCATTAACTTCCCTTCCTTACAGCCAGGTAACATAAATTCTAGTTTCTGACTCTATGGATTTGTTTATTATAATTATTTCACATACGTGAGATCAGCCAAATTTTGTACTTTTGTGTTTGACTTATTTCACTCAAAATGATGTCTTCAAGATTCATCCATGTTGTCACATGTAACAAAACTGCATTACTTTTTAATGGCCTTTCATTTTTTTGTATGGCCTTGCCTACTTGCTCTGGGTAGAATTTCCAGCACAGTTTTGAATAATAGTGGTGACATTGGGCATCTTTGTCTTGTTCCTGATCTTAGAAGAAAAGCTTTCAGTTGATCACCATTGAGTATGATGTTATCTGTGGGTTTTTCATATATACCCTTTGTCACGTTGATGAAGTTTCCTTCTATTCTAGTATCCTAAGGGTTTTTATCAAGAAGGGGTGCTGGTGTGCACTTCCTAAAAAACAACAAACAAAACAAACAAAAATTCAATAAATGGTGTTGTAATAATGGGATACTCACATGGAAAAATAATGAAATGTGACCCTGTCATATGGTGTATAAAAGAAAAGGGGGGCTTTATTTTGTCAAATACCTTTTCTGCATCAATTGAGATTATCATGTGCTTCCCCCCCCTTCATTCTGCTAATGTGGTATATTACATTAATTTGTTTTCTTATGCTGACCCATCCTTGCATATCTAGGATAAATTCCACTTGGTCATGGTGTATAATTCTTTTAATGTGCTGTCGGATTCTTTTGAATATTTTGTTAAAGATTTCTGAAAGCATGTTTTAAGGAGATATTGGTCTGTAATTCGCTTTTCTTGTGGTATTTTTATCTGGCTTTGGTATAAGGGCAATGTTGGCTTCATAGAACAAGTTAGGGAGTGTTCCCATCTCTTCAACTTTTTTTGTTTTTGGACAGTTTGAGCAGATTTATATGAATTTATATGAATTCTTTTTGGAAAGTTTGGTAAAATTCACCGTGAAGCCATTTAGTTCTAGGTTTTTCTTTGTTGACAGATTTTTGATGACTTATTCAATCTCTTTACTGGTTATTGGTGTGCTGAGATCTTCTCTTTCTTCTTGAGTCAGTGTAAGTAGTTTGTGTGTTTCTAGGAATTTGTTCATTTCTTCTAGGTTATCTAATTTATTGGTGTACAGTTGTTCATAGTATCCTTTTACAGTCCTTTTTATTTCTAGGGGGTGGATGATAACGTTCCCCTTTTTATTTCTGATTTTAGTTATTCGTATTCTCTCTCCTTTTTTCTTTGTATGTCTAGTTAAAGGTTTGTTGATTTTATTGGTCTTTTCAGAGAACTAACTTTTGTTTTTGCTGATTCTCTCTAATTTTTTTTTTTTTTTTTACTATCAATTTTGTTTATCGCCACTCTACTCTTCCTTCTGCTCTCTTTGGGTTTGGTTTGTTATTCTTTTTCTAGTTCTTCTAATTTTGAGGTTAGGTCCCTAATTTGAGATCTTTCTTCTTTTTTTTAATGTAAACATTATATATAAATTTCCCTGTCAGCACTACTTTGCTACATCTCATAAGTTTTTGTATGTTGTTTTCTTTACCTTAAGATAATTTATTTCCTTTGTGATTTTTTCTTTGATTCACTTTGGTTTAGAGGATGTTAATTAATTTCCATGTTAGTGAATTTTCCATTTATTCCCTCAATAAAACTAGTGGATTTCTAGTTTTATTCTACTGTGGTCAAAGTAGATACATTGTATGATTTCAATATTTTTAAATTTATTGAGTCTTGTTTTGTGACCTAATAAATGGCCCATCCTGAAGAATGATCTGGAGGCACTAGAGAAAAATCAATATTCTGTGGCTGGGGGGTGAAATGTTCTATAGAGTAGTTAGGTGTAGCTGGTTTAGAGTAACATTCAAGATTTGTATTTCCTTATTGATCTTCTGTCCAGATGTTCTACTTATTATTGAAAATGGGGTATTGAAGTCTCCTCCCATTAATGCAGAAACGTCTATTTCTCCCTTCAAATCTGTCAATATTTGCTTCACTTATTTGGGAGCTCTGCTGTTACGTACATATATGTTTATAATTTTTATGTCTTCTTGTTGAATTGACCCTTTATCAGTATGTAATTATACAATATCCTTCTTTGTCCCTCATAAAGAGCTTTGACTTAAAGTCTATTTCATCTGCTATTAGTATAGCTACTCTGGCTCTGTTTCAGTTGCTATTTGCATGGTATATACTTCTCCATCCTTTCATTTTTAACCCACTTATTTCTTTGAATATAAGGAGAGTCTCTTGTAAACAACATATAATTGGATAATGCTGTATCCATTCTGCCAATCTTTGCCTTTTAACTAGAGAGTTTAATCCATTTATATTCAAAGTTAGTGATAATGCGGTACTTTCTTCTGCCATTTTACTATTTTGTCTTTGTCTTATACCTTTATTGACCCTCAATTCTTCTGTGAATGTCTATTTCCATATGTATTTGTTTTTTTTAATACCATTTTGAACCACTTCTCATTTCTTTCTGAATATCTTTTCTATGTAATTTCTTTGTGGTTATTTTAGGGTTAAAATCTAACAACCTCAATCTATAACAATTATATTTTATTTGATACCAACTTATGTTCAATAGCATACGCATACACTGTTTCTATACTCCTCCCTCGCCTCACCTTCCTTTGCATTTACTACAAATTGTATCTTTGTACCTTGGGTGTCCAAAACCATAGATTCATCATTTATTATTGTTTTTTTTGAATGGGCAGGCACCAGGAAGCAAACATCATTAATTTTTATTCATTTGCTTTTAGCACCTGTAAGAAGTAAGAAGTCGAGTTGCATAGCAAGAATTACAATACAGTGGTATTGGCATTTATAATAACCATATGGTTACTTTTACCAGGGACCTTTATTTCTTTATGCTGCTTTTATTGACTGTCTAGTGTTCTTTCCTTTTAGTCTGAAAAATGCCTTTCAGCATTGCTTGTAGGGCAAGTCTACTGGTAATGTACTCATTCTTCTTTTGTTTATCTGAGAATGCCTTAATCTCTCCCTCAGTTTTGAAAGAAAGTCTTGCCAGATATACAATTTTGGTAGGCAGTTGTTTTCTCTGCACTTTATATATTTTGTACCACTGCCTTCTTGCCTCCATGGTTTCTGATGAAAAATTGGCATTTAATTTTATTAGGACTCCCTTGTACATAATTCTTTGCTATTCTCTTGCAGCTTTCAGAGCTCTCTCCTTGCCTTGGCATTGAACAATTTGATTACTGTGTATCTAGGTGTTGTTCTCTTTGAGTTTATCCTGTTTGGGGTTCATCAGACTTCTTGAACATGCATTTTCATGTCTTTTGTTAAATTTTGGAAGTCTTTTGCCATTGTTTCTTTTTGAATATTCCTTCTGCTCCTTTCTCTTTTTCTTCTCCCTCTGGGACTCCCATGGTGTGTAGATTGGTAAACTTGATGGTATGCCACAGGTCTCTTCAGCTGTGTTTGTTCTTTTTATTTTTTTCCTTCTGCTCCTTAGTCGGAATCGTTTCAGTTGTCATGTCTTTGAGGGCAACGATCCCTTCTTCTGTCAGCTCCATTCTGCTGTAGAAACCCCTAAGGAATTTTTTTATTTCAGTTGTTCTTCTACTTCAGGATTTCTCTTAAGAGATTGCCAAATTGTGCATTCATTGTTTTCCTCATAGCCTTTGGTCCTTTCGCCATGTTTTCCTTTATCTCCTTGAGTATATTGAGGATCATTTTTTTAGAGTCTCCATCGAGTAAGTCCAAAGTCTTGTCCTCTTCCTTGATAGTTTCTGGATTTTTAAGTTGTTCCTTTAGAAGGGTGATCATTTCATGTTTATTTGTTTGTTTTGCAACCTTTTGTGGCACACCATACATTTAAATATTTTAAAATGTTAATTCTGGGGTTTAGTCCCTGATCTGCCTGTTCCTTAAGCTTCTTGTCATACTACTTACATGACAGAGATTTTCTTTGATTGCCAAAACAAACAAACCAAGGTAAAAAGTATCCTTCACTGTCTTTGAAACTTGGCTCTGCTTTAGCTGGTGCTGTCTTTTAAAGTTTAGCTCCCTTATCAAGAAGATCAGCCTGAGGAAAATGAAAAGTTCAGGGTCCACTCTGTCTTATCAGCCTTGAGTAGGTGCTGTGAAGCCTGCTTCTTTTCCCAGGCTTGTGCTTGCTAGAGGTCTTAGGAATTCCCAGTTTACTGTTTATAGGAGTTTGAGTGAATGCCCTACATCCCCCTAAAATGGACCTCCTCCCCCTCCTGTGTGCTCTCTTAGTGACTTAATGCAGGTAGTCCTTTGCTTTTGTACCTCACACTTCAATTTAATTGTACCTCACACTATTCCAGCTCTCTGCATGCCTTTTCATTTACAAACTCTGTAAGGAGGGTGAACCCTATAGATCTCCCCCACCTTCAGTCTCTCAGACCTTCACCCAGTAGATTGGCCTGCCATACATGCACCCCGTTATGCACACAGGAGCCACTCTGCTCCCTCTGGAAGAGGGCCAGGGCCCCACAATGGGAGTGCCAGCTGGCTTCCTCCTGCTCTTCCCTGGATGACCCACTAGATTCTGAAGTTTCAAAGGAGTTGACGTAGGCAGTTCCTGCCAGTACAACAGTTATTTTGTTGGAGAGACTGATTCTAGGAGCTTCCTACACAACCATCTTCCCTCATAACTGGGTTTTTTCATGCTAATGCCTACCTTGCTACAAAAAAAAAAATACCTTATTTTATACATCATTCTGTAACTTGCTCTACTTTTCCTTCTTAATAATGTAGATTTATTCAGTCATTTTTACAGCAGCATTATAATCATCATAGAGCTTCTGTTGTTCCCTTGATCCTCTTTTTATGTATTACATCAGGAGGCCTGGGTGGAAGTGAGGCAGAAGCAGCTGAGTTTGATGGACTCCTATGCCTCCAAATTATCCTGTTGGTATTGTCATCATCAGTTTTACTGTTCTCAGAGTCAGCAACAATGAACACTTTAAAAAACAGAGCTAGCCTTCAGTTCAATTGGTCACCACCATTTTTAGGGTTAGAAACTTCTCTGAAAAGCCAGTGCATGGACTTTCACATATTTCTGTGCTTTATAATTTTTGGAGTGGTGAGTCCCCACCCTGAGTCAGCCTTTGACTCTGGCTGACAAGCACCATTCTCTCTGAACAGAGGCAATCAGATCCCATTCTGGTCTCTGGTAGTGCTCAATTAGAAGGGCAATTTTGGCTTCAGTCAGTGAATTAAGTGTGTGCATTCTGCGGGAATGCAGGGATTGGCTTTCCTTTAGAATTCTCCTATCTTTTCTTTAGGTTTAATCCCTTGCATGTGAAGTAGAGATTTGTAGAGATTTCCTGATAATTGATTTCACTCCAAATGCAGATTGTCTGAGCTTCAGTGTGCATTTTCAGTGCAGGATCATAGACAGTAACTGCTTTTATTATTCATTGCACAAAGTAGTTCTCACGTTTCATGGTTTTCATAGAAACTTTCCTTTATGCATACTACAAGGCACAGATGAGAATTCTGTTTTTTTTTTTTCATCATAACTTGCAAGAATCTAATGGTAACTGGGAAATCCATCTCTAATTTCTTCTCTATGCATTTTCATTATTTCAATATTATGGCTTTCAAACTGCCAATACTTCTCCCATTGAAAATGGAGCTAAATCCAGTAGTATATTGCATCAGTGTATTTGCATTACATCCTTCATTAAATACTCTAGATGTTACACTTTAACTCTCTCTCAAGAGAATCCATTTGCCACCCCATAGTCCAATTCACTATCACATCTCACAGGGCTCTTGACAAGTAACATCGATAAAAGAGTACTTATGGGTGGGGCCTATCAGCTTATAGGAAGGAATGTTAACAAAGAAATTCAAGGCAGTATTTCTGGAGTAACAGACAATAAGAAGGTGGAAGTAGCACAATGTTTTCTTTTTTACATCTATAATAGTGAAGTGATTTAAGAACATAGTTGGAATATGACCAAATGTGGGAGAGGATGCAGCTGCTCCAAGTTGTGAATGCTTCTCTTGGGCCCCTCAAACATGTACCTCCTTCTAATATTAATGACAATGATCTTAGGAAAGCCAGTCAAATGGAGCAAATATAAATTGTAACATAATAAGTGAGGTTTTGGCCTGTCATATCTTGGCAAAACACATGGGGAGGACTTTGGGAGATTGGCATATGTCCATGAAAAAGGACAGGATAATGAGGTAAAGAATTAAAACTTCCATACAAAACCATTAGTAGTTTGTCAACATAGCAGAATAATTCATCTGAATGACCATCCCGAGGGAAAAAGAACTAAAAAATATGAATATAATAGATTTTAAAACATAGTTTTAAATGAATCACTGAGTTGTCCAGAGCCATATCCACAGAAGCCAAAAATAAAGTGAAATTGGGAACTCTGGGTGATGACATGAGCTTCAAATTTAGTTTTGCCTTGAGTCTATCTGCCAAACTGTGGAGACTTCTAGCTTTTATTATTTTATTCTAAGAATAAAATGTGGGGCATAGGATACATGGCATCAAGTGTAAGAACCAACCATGTGGAGCCCAATAAGAGATTTCCACATAAAGCTGGAAATTTATATACTCACTGTAAGGAATAATGAGAAATAAACCTACTATGCAAAGAGGATAGAAAGGAAAATTTCTTATTTTGGTTTGGGGTTGCATGGAGAAGGAAAGTTTCCTGAGAATTGATAGCCCTTATGTAGGTTTGCAACCCAAATTCATAATACAGATGGTGCTGAAAAATCTCCTTAAAGGGGAATTTCATTTACTGTGGTTTTCTAAGTATAAAGTGCTCCAAGGTAGTTGGTGGAAGTAAATATAAATCTTCTCTGAAGTAATGCAAATTCCAGTGAGACATATAAGAATTTTAAGTAAGTTTTAAGGAAAATGAGATCCTACATGCTAAATAAATAAAGAAAGGAAAAAGCAATGAGTGAGAGCCAGGTTAAAAAGGACAATTTAATCAGTTCTGAAAAGATGTTAGAGTGTTAGAATTATCTGACATAGAATATTAAATAAATATGCTAAAATATGTTTAAAATAATAGAGGCCTGAAAATATTACCGAGGAATAGAGCACCTTAATAAAAGTAGAACTGAGAAAGAAACAAAGAGCTTCAGAAAATTAAAAACTTGATAATTGAAATTAAAACCTTAAAGGATAGGTTAAAGGTCAAAGTGGACACATATTCGAAGAGATTTGGTACATAGGAAAATATTAAGAGATTATTTAGTATGCAGCCCAGAGAGACAAAGAGCTGGAAAATATGAAAGGAAGATTAAAACACATAGAAGATATAATGACAGGATCTAACATACTGTGATTGGATTTCTAGGAAGAACTAGGAGTTAATAAGGAAGAAATGATATTCAAGGATATTAAGGCTTAGACTTCTTCAGAAGTATTGAAAGAAATCAAACCTGAGGTCTAGGAAGCCCAAGGATCAAAACGGAAAAAAAAATCCCCACCTAGGCAAACACATTTTGTGACACAACAGAACACAAAAGACAAGGAAAAGTCTACAAAGCATCCAGAGAGAATAGACAGATCCTCTACCGAGGATTAGCAGTTAAACTGATTTTTAATGCTCGGATATAGTGGGCTGAATAATGGCCTCCATAGATATCCAGGTCCTTATCCCTGGAACTTAGGATGTTGCCTTACATGACAAAAGAGATTTCACGGGTATGTATAAATTAAGGATCTTGAAAAGGGGAGATTATCCTGAATTTTCCAGGTGGACCCTCTATGCAATCCTAAGTGTCCTTATAAGAGGGAGGCAGAAAGAGATTTGACTACTCAGGATGGGAGAAAGCAATAAGTAATATGCACCTCTGCTTTGAGGTTGGAGTGGTGTGGTTACAAGCTGTTCTGGTTTGCTAGCTGCTGGAATGCAATATACCAGAAACAGAATGGCTTTTAAAAAGAGGAATTTAATAAGTTGCAAGTTTACAGTTCTAAGGCTGAGAAAATGTCCCAATTAAAACAAGTCTATAGAAATGTCCAATCATAGGCATCCAGGGAAAGATACCTTGGTTCAAGAAGGCCAATAAGTTCAGGGTTTCTTTTTCGGCTGGAAAGGCACATGACGAATACGGTGTCATCTGCTAGCTTTCTCTCCTGGCTTCCGGTTTCATGAAGCTCCCTGGGAGGCGTTTTCCTTCTTCATCTCCAAAGGTCACTGGCTGGTGGACTCTGCAGCATTCTCTGCTCTCTCTGAATCTCTTATTCTCCAAAATATTTCCTTTTTCATAGGACTCCAATAAACCAATCAAGACCCACCCAAATAGGTGGAGACATGTCGTCCTTTAATCCAGTTTAACAACTACTCTTGACTAAATCACATCATCCAGGGAGATGATCTGATCACAGTTTCAAACATACAGTATTGAATAGAGATTATTCTACCTTTATGAAATGGGATTTATATTAAAACATAGCTTTTCTTAGGGGGCATACTTCCTTTCAAACCAGCACACAAGCCAAAGAGATGCTGGAACTGGCAAAGTCCTTCCCTTAGAGCCTTCAAAAGAAGCATGGCTCTGCTGACATGCCTAGCATCTGGAACTGTGGGAGAATACATTTCTATTGTTTTGAGCTACTGAGATTGTGGTGATTTGTTGCAGCAGCAATCAGAAACTAATATGTTAGGCAAAAATGAAAGCCAGAAGACATACTATCTTCAATGTGCTGAAAGAAAGTTAATAGTCAACTTAGAATTATATTTTTCAAGAATGTGGTCAAAATAAGAACATTTTCCAGCAAGCAAAACTGAGAGCTTATCACCCACAAACTCACATTAAAGGAAGTCCTAAATGATATACTTCAGGAGAAGGAAAATGATGACAGATGTAAGGTTTGAGTTCCAGAAAAGAATGTCTAAAATATATAATGTTAAATATTGGTTATATGTTAAATATTGGTTAAATATTAAACCAAAATTTAAATATTGGTTAAATAGACAAATATTGTCTGTATGAAATAATGGTAATACTGTATAACATGAGGTCTTCAAGAAAAAGCAATGTAAGATAAAAAAGATAGAATTAAAATACTGGACAATGTTAGCTTGCAATGATGGTGATTGGAGATAAGCACTGAAGAGAGAGTAAAAATACCAATTAACTTCACACTTTGCTAAGTGTGAAAATTAAAATATCTAATATAACCAATAAAAGAATAGTATAGAAAATGTAATTTCCAAAAGAGTATTAAAAAATGAAAATTGGAAAATTTTTAAGTCAAGATAATTAGGAAAGCACAAAATAAAGTAGAAATCAATCCAGTTATATAGGTAATCAGGGTCCATATAATGGATTGCGCTTTCCACTAAAAGTTAAAGATGGATTTAAAATTTAGTATAGTTTATTTACAAAAGTCCCAACTAAAATGGGATATTTTTAATATAAAGGAACTATTATATTAATATAATACTTTATTAATTAAATATTTTGAAATATTTGTAAAAATTCCAACTAATGTGAAACGTTTTTAATAAAAAGGAAATACAGACAGAATTTAAAGAAAAATAGGCAAGGTCTTGATTTAATGCACCAGTCAATAGACCACTGCAACTAACACTGGACAGTTAATGCACATTAAACGTGTGTAAACTGACTAAGTGCTGGGTCACAGATCATGTCGCAACGAAATTGAAAGAACTGATATCACACAGCCTACATTCTCAAGTCACATGTTTTTAAGTTAGAAATCAATAGAAAAATTGCTAATACATGAACACACATCCCTTCCAAACACGTATGTTTGGAAACTTAAAAAAAAAAACCCTTCTAAACTACTCATGGGTTCAAAAGAAATCATAATGGAATGATTAAAAGAATCATGAAATTAACGTATATTATAGATTGTGGGAGGCAACTAAAGCCTACAATCTAAATTCAGAGTAAATTTATAGTTTTACATGCTTCATTAGAAAAGACAAAAGTTTCAAGATTAATGAGCCAAGCTTCAGAAGTTGTGAAAAATTACCTAATAAATCCAAAGGAAATAGAAAATTAAAAAATAATAAGGAAAAGTAGAAATCAATGAAACAGAAGCACAACACATTAAAGAGTATCAATTGAGCTGAAACTTGCTTTTTGAAAAGGATTAATAAAATAGACAAACTTTTACCATGAAAGAAAAGACACAAGTAAAGGTTGTTAGGGATGTATGAGGGAATATAACTTTAGATGCTATAAAGAGAGTAGAAGACATTGTGAACAATGTATGCCAATTATTTAGAAAATTTGAACAATATGGCTAAAGTTTTAGAGAAAATGACTTAACGCAAAGAGACAAAACAACAAAATCCTTATTTAGAAAAAAAAACAAACCAGATTTAATCAGTAGTAAAAAACTTTCTACAAAGAAAATACCAGAGGAGTTTGTTTTATAGTCTAGTTCTACCAAACATAAAAGAAAGAAATAATTTTAATCTTTCACAAATTTTCAGAAAAGAAAGAAGAAGAAATACTCTTCCACTAATTTTATGAGACCGGCCAACCTCACTTGTGAACATGATGAAAATTGCTAACAAAACTAGCAAATAAAATCTTTTGTATATTACTGTTTCAATATACAAAAGAAAAAGCATGTATCATGATTATTCCATGTTAGGCATCACAACCGAAACACAAGAATAATCTAAGATTTGAGAATTAATGTGATTCACCACCTTTTAATGGAATTAAAGCACATGATAATCTCAAGATATGCAGTAAAACCATTTAATATAATTCAACATCCATTCATGTTAAAAATTCTTAGCAAAATAGAGAAAAAAATACCTTAGTCTTAGAAAGGATACTTTAAAAAATAAATCAAACATAACCCCAAGATTGATGCTGATCTAGCAGCTGACAGTGTGGTATTGGTCCAGAAGTAGACAAATTGACCACTGGAACCAAACAGAAATCCTGATATTTCATGAATATAGAAAATTGGTTTATGTCAGAGCCAATGCTGCAGACCAAAAGAAAAAGGGGAGTATTTGCAGGTATTTGTAATATGGCAACAGATCACCCAAACATTTGGTAGATTGCAGCAATAATCTATTGTCTTTCATTCTGTTGGCTCAGCAAGTCATTAGATGAGCCCAGATTCTAGGGGAGGGGAATTAAACTACACATGTGATGTGAAATATGGCGTGTGGCATACAGGTTGGGGGAAATGATAGTGGCTGGCTTTGTACACTCTCCACCACAGAGGGAAAGTGAATAGGTAGTGCTGGGGTAATTGGAAATTCAAATAGAAAAAAAAAGAAGCTATATATCTCTACCTGACACCACACAAAACATCCATTCCAGTTGGATATAAGATATAAATATGAAAGGTAAAACCATAAACCGTTTGGAAGAGAATATAAGATACTATTCTTATGTCCTTGAAAGAAGAAATTATTTCTTTTAGACAAGAAGAATTAATGCAAACCACAAAGGGGGAAAAGCCAAACTTTGTTTATTAAAGTTAAGAACTTCTGTTCATCAAGTTATACCTTAAAGAGGGTGAGAATATAAACCAGAAATTGGAGAAAATATTTGTAGCATGTGGCAAAGTTTTGGTATCCAGAATTCTTTTTAAAAGTCACACAAATCAATTCAATATGCAGTAGACCCAATCCATTGGAAAACTGAGGAAGAGCACAAATTCAGGAAACACAAATGTTTCTTAAATGTAAGAAAGATATTCGACCTTATTAAGCATCAGGGGAATTAAAATTAAAACCTGGTGATGTGCCAGTTCATACCAAACTGGCAAATATTAAAAAGTCTGAAAATATCAGTTGCTAGTAAGGATGTTAAACAGGCATCTCTTTACCATGGATGATTATAAATTGATACAACCATTGTGGAAATTGGGCATTATCTAGTAAAGTTGAATATGTTCATATTCTCTTGTCTAGGAATTCTAAGTATTTACCTAAAGAAATTCTGGTACAAACATACCAGTAGACCTACACAAGAAAAACGCACATGGAAGCATGGTTGTAAAAGCAAACAAAGACATTCAAATGGTAATCTACAGTAGGGTTTGTAAATCACAGTACCATCATATGATGCAATAGAGTACAGCTGTGAAAGTGATTAAACTTCAGCTGTGCCCATCACGTGAATGAACCACGAACACTTAATATTACATCAGTAGTTCTCAGGCTTTGGTAAGAGCATCAGAATGATCTGCGTAGGTAGTAGAGGACACAGAAGCACAGCTTGTTCGGGGGGAGACAGATAGACCGCTGCATTTTTATAATGCTCCCCAGGGGAGTCAAATACAATAAAGTTTGAGAACAATTATATTGAAAAAAAATCATGAGAAGCATGCATAGCATTTAGATTACACAAAGCTAAACAAAACATATAAGACTAGATGATGCATTATTTGGGTTTCATGAGTCATTTCGTGGATAAGGCTACGTCTGGTGAGGAGGAAAGGGTAAGCATCTGGGGAAGATTCTTCCAAACAAGATGGTCATAATATTTTATTCTTAAATTGACGGAAGACACGTGAAAATCATTTTATTATTTATTTTATGATTCACATTTAATGTATGTAATACTTTTGCATGTTGAGATCATTTTATTTTTCATGCATATAATGTTTGTGCATAACATGTAGTTCACAATATAAACTTAAAAAACAATAAAATAAGAAAGGTTGATTTCGCGTGTGCATACTCAAGTGAGCGTCCAGGTCTGGGGCTTTAGGGGGCCTCTGGTTTACTTTCCTGGAGGTCCATAGATTTCCACAGTGGTAACACACATGTTATCTTGCTTCTTTTGCTTGCTGGCAGCATATCTGGAAGGAATATTCAACTGGTAAAAGGGGAAGTTCCCTTCCCCAAGTGGGTTGTGTGAATTGGCTGCTTGGGTTTCCCTCCCCATCCTTGCAAAGGCCCAGGACTGGGACAGGAGCTGGCATCGACCTGCTGGAACCGAGGGGTCTCCCAGGTTTGAACTTCTCTAAGGGGAGGGTCATACTCAGGTCTCCTGTGTGGCAGGGAGAAGGGGTGAACCTTTACATTACCACAAAGAATTGGGCGAAGTGGCTTCTGCACATTCTTACATTCTAATTGGAGATGCTTCTGGATTGGACGGCGAGGACGTACTGGGAAGCACAGGGAGTGGGATAAGAAGTCCACTGGCAGAGGGTTTGTGTCCTTACTGGGAATGAGTAGAATGAGAACCAGGCCAGGTAAGGCAGAAATGTCTGCAGAGATCTTGAGGGAGGGCTATAGCAGCTAATGGGTTGGCGGTGGAGCTGTGCTGAGCCCCTAGGAGCCCCCAGCAGCACTGTTTCTTCTTCATTCTGCCTGCTGGGCAGGCTGGAGCTGAGCCCCCTCGAGGGGTGTCCTGGATGCTCCTGGCTCACATAGCCACTCCTCCCAGGTGCTGCCACCAGGAAGCTGAGGGTCAAGCTTATCAGAAGGGTGCCATAAAAGCCTGGAGATCAGGATTGCTAACAGATTTCCAGAGTCCTGCATGGAGTAGGGGGATGGAAGCTCTCAGTGTCACTGACTCTCCTTCAAGGAAGTTGAGGAAGCAGGAAAGGTTTAAGAGAATAAATGAGCTTCTGGCAAAATGGCCTGTGCTTCTACAGTGCCTTTTGGCATTGAGAGAACGCAAAAACAACTTCTGGGAGGTGGGCCTGCTCATTTAACCCTTTTGTGTAGATTCAAATTCTGTTTTCAGGACCTCATGTTGTTCTATAGATTTAAAAAATCCCTTCCCAAATCCTCTACTTTTCCCCAAGTTAAAGCTAACAGGTCTACTCACTGCTCTTTCTTGTGCTGGACATGATTTCTCTCATTCTAGCCTCCAGTGCTTGGGGTAGGGTTGGTTGACCAGGTAGCTTGAGAGCAGAGTGTGGACATCCAGCCTTGGTCATGTTCTCTCCTCCATTCCCTAAAGCCCACCTGTGTGCTGGGCTCAGCTTGCTTGGTGGTCCTAAGGGGAACATTTTGCAGCTCCCATGCCTTGGGTCTTCCAGCCCAACCTTATCATCTTCCCTTGAAAAAACTTTTGTCTGAAATACAGAGGCAGATGACTTAAATCCAAATCCCATATTTAATGGCACTAATTTGTTTGAAATCCTTATGATTCCACATCCTAGGGACCTACCTATCAACCTAAAAGGGTGTTTAACTGTTCATTTTTTATTTTCTCCCAGATCCAGGCAGTGTTGACTGTCCAGGCTTCACATACATAGGAGGTTCCTAAGACGTTCCTGAAATAAATTGTCTACCATATTACTCATAAAAAATGTCATATTCTCATTTTAATGGTTTTGAACTCTCTCATCCCTAATTTCTAACGTACTCAGGTCCATTTATTCCATCACAGAGTCTCAAAGCTAGAATGTGCTGTAGGCAAGAAGAAAACTTTAAGACCCGTTTTAAAAAACATAGCTATTTGCAGTGAAAACCTTGGCTCTGCAGCCAACTACCGATTAAGCCACCTTTTTAGGAACCAGTCCATGAATCCGAGCTTGGCTTAACCCCACTTTCCTTCTCTCCCCTTGCTAAAACCCTTGGATATGACTTGCCAATTTTTGTACTTCCTGTGTCTCTCCCAGCCACAGACATCTCTCTCTCTCTTCCCTGCTCTCTTCTTCTAGCTTTGTTCCCTCTAATCCTCTCTCTACACCACAGCCAGAGAGGTTTTCAAAAAGCTAAGTCTGATTGTGGCTCGTTTGTGCTTAAAACCTTTCAAGAGCTTCCCGTAGCCTTTAGAGTGGGCTTTTTGGTGTGATGTACCGGCCTCCCGGATCTGGCTGTCACCTGGGACCACCCTCCTCTCTACTCACCCCGAGCTCATGCCACAGAGGGCCAAGCACCCTGTATCTTCTCAGGTCCATGGAGCCCATGGGATTTCACACATCCTGTGCCTCCTCCAGCCCCACTCCCATCTCCTGCAGCACCGCCAGCTGCTCAGCTGCCTCTCCCGTGCACAACCCCTTACACAGACAAGCACCTTGCTAACAAGTCCATTGTGGTTCAGTTTAGTGCTAATTCTTCAGCCCCCTCCTGAAAGATCTTCCTGTGACAAGCTCTGTTGCTGTCTCTATGGGTTAGAATGTTCATTTTTAAAAGGCACAACGAGAGTGTTTACCTCATAGAATTTTTAAGGTTGACGTGAGCATGAGGTCTAACATATAGAAAGTATACAGGCTTCCTGGCGTAGTCCTGGATTTCCTCATTAGGATGCTCCTCCGTCTCACTGGGTGGTGCCTGAAGCTTCACCAGGAGAGGATTAGGCCTCTCTTGTGCACAGCTGTCTCCCCATACTTAGTTCCACACATACCCCAGAGGAGGTGATTGAAAACTTTGCGGAATGAATGAATGAATACATTTTCAAAGTTTGTGTGCTAGTTTTCTTTAATTGCATTCAATCATTAAAGAATTAGAAATTTGCATCAACCATGTTATAAAAAACCCAGCTGTCCTGGTCTAAATAAGAAAGCGACTCCCCAAAGGAAATGTGGTCTTTACTTCTTACCAGGACACTTGACACAACTGGTTCTCAGAAGCTTGTCGACAGGAAAGGCAATGCATGAGTGGATCAGCCTCAGAACTCTTTGTCCAAGGTTTAGGAAAAACACTGACGAATCCATGTTTGTATTTTAGGGGTCAGCTAAGTATCACTTTGAAATTGGAAAGCAGTTGACTTGCAGGGCCAGTGCTCTCCCTTCTAATCTCTTTGGCATTTGCTATTCAGGGCTGCTGGCCTAGTGGCTTCCTGATGAGCCTTTTGCAAAAACAGTTCTGGAGGGGTGATGAGCCTGGGTCTGGTTATCTTCCCAGGAGATCAGCGACCCCGAGATCCTAGACCTGGTCCACAGCGCCCTGGGCAGGATGACCGTGGTGCGACAAATCTTCCCGTCGGCGAAGGACAACCAGAGATGCATGCGAAACAACCACCGCATCTCCTCCCTGCTCTGCGACCCCCAGGAAGGCTACCTCCAGATGCTGCAGGTCAGTGCCCGGCTGCCCCAGCGCGTCCGCACCACGCTTTGGGGCCACCCGCCCGCACCTCCGCCTGCCTGCTGTCACCCACTGACTTTAATTACTGGAACTCTCTCATTTGCTGAAATTGAAAACAGTCCACTGGGCAGCGTCTCTGAATCACATTAACAGGCAATTAAGCCCATTGTTAGCAGACTGGGCAGATTAGCTCCCCGGGTGCCTCTTGTATTTAAAAGTTACAGGCTAAGGGGTGGAAGAGATTCCTGGCTCTCATACTTCTGGGAGAACTGCTTTGTGGGGAAGGTAGTAGGTCCATTTGGCAGGGCTGGGTGGGCGGGGAGAGCCTTCCTATAGGAAATGGTCCTTTTCAACCTGTTCTTGGCTCATCCCTGTAGGAAGTCATTGATATAGAAATGGTTCTTGGAAAAGCAACTTGAGACTGTCCCAGCACCTCTACTGAGTGCTAAGGTTTAGGTCAGCCAGGACTGGGCTGGATTCCAGGCCAAGCAGGGAAGGTCAAGAGGGCAGAAGGTGAGGTGCCTGCAGGCCCATTGCTTCCAAGGTGAGAGCTGTGAACCTGTGTCCAGTCCAGTCCTTTCACCATTCCCTCCATGTATGTGTAATTGATGTTAGTGTGTCTCTGGACTTTGCAAAAGGGTGGGGAGCTAGTCTCTGTGGTGAGATTCTGTTTTCTCTCCAGATGCTTGAAAGCTGCAGTAAAGTAATGAGGTCCATCCTTTGGCAGCCCAGAATTTGCTTCTCCAGTAGGAAAGCCTGCATGACAACACCTTTATTTGCTGCACTGTGGGAACCATATGATAAAAATTACTCCCAATTGGATCTGTGAAAATCTCCCAGAAGTTGTTGCATGTGCCAAGTTCTCCACTGAGCTTTGAACAAGCCCCACCTTATTTACCCATACATCACATGTATGAAAATCAGGGCTTTGGAGCAGAGAGGCTGGTGGTATCGGCACCTGAGTATCAGACCCACCTCAGGATATTTTGGCATCACCTTATCAGAAAGGAAACTGTCTGCTCCTCAGTTGATGGGGTGCATATTTGGGTGAAGGGGATTTGTGGAATTTCTGGGTGAGCTGTGAACATATGGGTTATTTGCTAAAGCACTGAATCCATTTTATAATCTTGTGCTGGTGGGGGGTAGAGATGGGGCTGGGCATGCCTGCACAGAAGGTAAATCCTAAAAACATGCTCTTGGTGGATGGGGGAACACAGAAGATAATGTGATTGTAGCTGGAGTCACTTCTACCTCCCTCATGCCCCCTGCTGCAGGGAGCGTATCAGAAAATCTGGGGGCTTTCCATGGTGGTGATTATACAGGACAAGGGTTACTTCTCTGGGCAGAGGGTGAGTGAAGAGAGGAGACTAAGAGCCCTGAGCACTTGGCCAAGAGTGAAAGGCCCTGATGCAAAATTTTCTGGTGTTGGGTGCTGCTGGCTGGCTCTGTCTGCTCCTTTTTCTGGAGTAGGGAAGAAGAGGGGAGGACCAAGCAAGTCCCTCTTATGTGGCCTCTGTATTTATCCCTGTCGTGACAGAGGTGGGGCTGGAGTTAGTTGGGGTAGGTCAAGCAATGTGTATGTCCAAGGCCTGGGAGGCCTCCCTTCCTGCAAGTCTCCCCAGGTTCTTCTGTCTTTGAAAGGCTTCACCCTTCTCCAAGCACATGCCATCCTTGCCTGGCCCCTTCCCCATGTCCCCAACTGTCTTTTTCAGTTCTTCATCAAACGATACTCATTCTACTTGTAGGGTGGGCCACTTTCCAGTGCCAGAAGTGTGCTGTGGACATGGGGGATGAGAGGGCAGATGCACTGATTTCTCATCAAGGCCTATGATTAGTCATGTTGCCACGGATTGAAAGGTGCAGGTGGACTCTGTGGTTACAGCAGATGCATTGGGTGCAAAGACTCTGGCCCCCTGGATATGATGAGAGTGAAAGGGCCATAGATGGGGCTGGTGGGGAAGAGACGGCATGCTAAAATGACTCGCACATTGATCGGATAAGCAAAGCCATAGCTCTGAGGGGTACGCTTGAGCATCATCCAGTGTGGGAGATGCAATGTTAAACCTAGGAATCTCTAGATGCCCTACCTCTCTCTGCCTCTGCTGAGACCCAGACACTGCACAGATTGCAAAATGTAAGGGTGACATTGCAGAGCTCTTGTAATCAAGAGCATGGGCTCAGGTGCCTGACCACCTGGGTTCAAATCCCAGTAACTCTCGTTCCTAGCAGTAACCTTGAACACATGAATTAATATTCCCATGACTTCATTTCCTCCCCTGGGAATTAGCATATTATCTACCTTCTAGAGTTCTAATGAAAATCAAATAAGATAACATATGAAAAGAATTTAAAATAGGACCTGAGCTATTATCAGTCTCATCCTTAGTGCTGAAATGCCCAGGTGTGTTGACTGTGCCCGTGGAAAGGTTGAATGTGACCTGTTTTTGTTTTTGTTTTTTGCATGCTACAGTCTACCTCTGTTCTTGAGTATGCGCCATAAAAGCATCATAGCAGGTGGGAGAACATTTCCCTTCTGTCCAGTGGGCAGCACTTACTGTCCACTTCACTTGCACAAACTCCATTATGGCTGCTTTACCTGGGAGAGGAGAGATCATGCCTTTCAGACCCCTTTTAGCCCTTCACATAAGTCTGTGCCCATTGGAGACGTCGATAAGAACTTATTGAATGAATCCATTATAATATGCGGGTCTTTACGCAATTTAAACCATCTAGAAATGCCTTTATATTGATAAATAAAACACTTTATTAGAGGAATCTCTATCTCCATTTTCTCTATTCACTTCTTTGTGTGCAGGTATGAGAGAGAAATGCAGATTTATTTCTCCATCCTGTCCAACGACCATTTGGGCATCTTGTAGATCCATCTTGTTTACAAGCCATTCCCTTCAAGATTCCTCAACAGCTATTACCACTCTTTTCTTTCTTAATGATAGCGTGGAAGGCAAACTAATTTCTCCGTGGAAGGCGAACTAATTTCTCCTAGCCTCTAGCTGTAAGATTTATCAAAAAAGAGTCTTAACATGTTTAGAACAATCTACTCAAAAAAAAAGAAAAGAAGCCAAAACATTTATGTCATGGAGTATTAACTTTGTCTTGGTGAAATTAATGAAAATCCTTTGGGAAATGGAGTTCTCCAGTCCATCTTTAGTTCCTCTCCCAGACGGCTGCGGGTAGGGTGATAACTCTGGGTTAAGAGTTTCTGAGAACTTCTAAAAAATTGAGAACAGGGAATTTTTATAAGCTCATCCATCTCTCCACTTTTCCGCTGAGCTGTCCTCAGAAACTCCATCTTGCCCTATTGGGAAATGTGGTCAGGGCTTTCTTTGTTCTAAGTCCACCAAGCACTATTATAGCAAATCAATTTGGTTCCTATTTAGTAGAAAGTTCCTTGTTGGAAAAATACCAAAATCAGTGGCATCTAATGACTCCAAAGCATTGCTTGACCAGCAGACAGTTCTGTTGGTAGCTCTTCCCGATAAAGCACTGTATTATTTGGGTGTTTTTCATCCTTGTTTTCCTGACATGTTAGTTTAAGGCTTGCCTGACTCAGCTGGTAATAAAAGTGATAACCAGTCCCTTAGAACCCTGAAAGCTGCTAAGATTTCATGGGCTGTGTGGCTCCTGGGAGTCTCTCTAATGCACTCTGTCTTGCCTTCTGCATTGCCCTGGTGACTTCGGGGCTGCAATTGAAGTATCAGTCCCATTATCACTTGGCAACCCCATTTATATTCAGATGTTTCTAAAGGGTGACAGGCAAGTGATAAAAAGCTGTGTGGTCTGGCCACTGCGGGAGCCTCATGCTGGAATTAAGCTGTGGGGTTAATGTGGTATTATTGTAAAATGCTCCCTTTGGGTGGAATTTCTCTTCTTTGTTGTTGAATGGCCTGATGGAATCACATCTGCCCTGATGCTCAATCTATTAAAGCATTCCAATCCCTTCCCCCCAACCCTCACATTTCCCTATTCCTTTATGGCTTCCTGCACTCTTCCCAGGATGTAAGTTCCCTATTCTCCAGTCTCCAGGGACCCTCATGGCACTTTCACTGCTTTCCTTGACCCTAAAGGGTCCAAAAGGAAGCATTTGCCACTGTGTGTGTGGGGATGGGGGTGAGGGGACCCCGTGATCTTTCTTGCCTATCAGGACCAATCCCGGGGTCGTTGCCAGCTAAGATACCTCTTTGCATCCTCTGCCTGCTTCCTGCAGATTCCAGGGGTAGCAAAGCCACGCCCATCCCCGTTGCCCTCTGCCACCACCTGCTCCATCCTCAGACTCAGCCGGGACGTGGGGCCCTCCCTCAGGACTGGCGGGCAGGCAGTGGGTCTGGCGGCGCCGTCCCCCCGTCAACACGCTTCTGGAGCTGTGGCATCTGGGCGTCCGCCTGTCCTCCCGGCTGGACCCTCTGTCGGCCACTTGTCTGATTTTGCCGGCCGCACGGAGTCTGTCTGAGGAGCTGGTCAGAGGGCAGCATCCTGCTGCTTGGCTCTGCGAAGTCTCTCCTAGCAGTCTACTTTACTTGATTAATGACGGAAGAGAGAGAAAACCGGGCTCTTTAGAAGCTAGGAGAAAAGGCCGTCTTTCTTAATGAAAGTCCCCCGACCCCACTCCCCAACAGCTCAGGCCTCGGATGGGGGAACGGCGGTCTGGCAGCAGCCAGCTGGCCCCGGGGCTCTAACCCTGGCCTGGGATGCATCTTCCTGTCTCCTCAAGGAAAATTCCCACTTGACCCTGTGGATGCACAGAAACTATCTGGGCCCCTGGAACCTATCAGGGAGTCAAGGCTGAAGCACCCTAGCAAGACTTGATTAGAGTCTTGGATTTCTTCTGGAGACCGGTGGGGAAGGCATGAGCCTGGCAGCAGAGCAGCCTTCCCCTGGGATGAGACCCAGGCGGGCAGAGGTCTTTAGACACCGTGGGGCATTTGCAGCTCTTCTGAATGGCACATTTGATAAGCGAAGTAGGGCTTGTGCTGCCTTCACTCCCAGGCCTCATCCTGCCCTGTGGAATCTGTCACATATGGACAGCTGGGCTTCTGGTGGGGATGCCTCCGCCCCTGCTTGTGCTGACCCAGATGGGGACATCGGCGCCTTTCCTGGTTTCTACAAGGACACAAATCCCCACCCACTCCAGGCTTTTGAGTCCCAGACACAGTGTTAACCTGCAGGGGCGGGGTGGGGCTGGGCATTCGTGTGGACACTGTAGGAACAGACTTTAAATTTCTCATTCCCTTAAAATGTTTTGAGTCTCCTCCACTGGGGAACAGTCACTGCCAGCTTCCCCCCAGGGGCCCATCGTGCTGGCTCCCCTTCCTCCCTCTGTGTCTGGAATCCAAAGTAAATTCTGATTTTCTTGTGGAGATCAATTTAATAATCTTACTGGTAGCCTTCGCTCCTTGCTGACTCAGGGTGTTTTTCCAAATAAAATGCAGTTACTGACATAATAGGAATTATGATGCTAATGCTTAAAAAAAAATCTGCTTTTCCATCTCCCATCCACAGTTTGCATCTGTGTGATTGGTCTTTAATTACCCCTCAGCCAGGACTTGGGTATCTTAGGAGCTCAAGGCTGAATGTTTTCTTCTGCCTCCTGAGGTGTGTCCTGTTTCCTTTCTGAGGGCCCACTTCTCCTTTAGGTAATTGACTTTAGAAATGTGAGCTGTGCCGGGATCCTCTGTGTCATGGAAATGCAGAACCCTTGGATTCCAACTGCAGGCACGTACTCCACTTGGAGAATTTCCAAACAGAACCCTGTGTCTTTACTGATGTGGCTGCTTGTCACTGGATTATCACTTACATTGTAAGATAAGTCACTTTAAGAGGTGCAAATACCTTGGCACTTTTTACCTTGGTGTTTCTAAGAACAGATTTAAACTGTTTATTCATTCATTCATTCCACAAACTCCTGTTAAATATTTATTGTATACTAGTTCGTATGTTAGAGATTTCACAAATATTCTCCCTCTCAAATTCTCACAAGACTCACACATATTGGGAATCTTAATCCCCATCTTGTAGCATGGTCCAAGCATAGGAAATGTCATGTGCAAAGGCCCAGGGGCACAGGAAAATGGGGACCCAGGGAGAACTGGACAGAGTTCTGTGTGTCTGAGGCCAGGTGAGAGGCAAAAAGTGGTGGGAGCTGAATCCAGAAAGCAGGTCCTCTGCAGGGCACTGCAGGTGACGGGTGACCTTGAAGATGTGACAGGACAGAATGTGCGTCCAAGAATGAGGACTCTGGCTTCAGTGTGCAAAGTGGAAGGGAAGGTCTTGAGGCTGGGAGACAAAGTAATGGTTGCCATCTCCTTAGGGAGATACACCAGACCATCCAAAGGGGACATTAGGGAAGCTTTCCCCCAGGACAGATGCCTGAGCCTAGGCAAGGGCTGGGTCACTAGTGGCACAGGTCAGAGCCTGGCGCTTCCCATGAACAGCTGTGCTGCAGCTGACCCCTGTCCTAGTGCTCGTACCTGCCTGCCTCTCCCCTTTCCCCTGCACACCTGGGTGGTCTCACTGTGGAATTGGCTCCTGTGGCTGGAACAGCTCCCCAGCACAAATGTCAGACCTTTGGCTGCAATGGGCAAAGCCTCCTGGCTTTCAGGAAGGGTATTGTACAAGCTCCCAGCTCTGGATTTCCCTGTATTGGCACCTTTTATTGAACACACCAGGGGCAGAGAAGTGGCCTTTCCCTTAAAGGGCATCCCTGCTGCATCTCAGGGCATTCAGCCTCTCAAGACCCGGCCCCCTGCAAGGGGGCTTTGACAGCCGAGAAGGCACTACTGCCTCTGGGGGGCACCAGGTGCATGTGCCCAGGGGGGCACA
>PVIY010015841.1:38506-53091 GCA_004026745.1 Myrmecophaga tridactyla | reverse complement strand
GTTTATTTGGTACAAAATTTATATTTTGACTAGTGCATTTCCTAATATACCTTATGTGGACAGCTTAATCGAACACCATAGTATTGGAACCTTGTATAGGGCATGAGATTTTGTAGTTTTGTCCAGAGTGATGCCCAGATAAATCCCAGAGCGATTTGAACAATGACTAGGAAAGTATTTGAGAGAAAGGGGGAATGGTGAGAAAGGGGGAAAATTCAACTTCCCCAAGTGGAGAATTCTTGATATTCTCACAGGCAATGGGGACAGCCAAAGCAATATGCTGAGCCTCAGTCTTGGGATTTGTTCATATGAAACTTAATCCCGCAAAGGATAGGCTAAGCCTACTTAAACTTAGGCCTAAGAGTCACCCCCAAGAGACCCTCTTCTGTTGCTCAGATGTGGCCCCTCTCTCGGCCGACACAGTAAGTAAACTCACTGTCTCCCCCTCTCTACGTGGGACATGACTCCCAGGGGTGTGGACCTTCCTGGCAACGTGGGACAGAAATCCAAGAATGCACTGGAACTCAGCATCAAGGGATTGAGAAAATCTTCTCGACCAAAAGGGGGAAGAGCAAAATGAGACAAAATGAAGTGTCAATGGCTGAAAGATTCTAAGCTGAGTCGAGAGGTTATTCTGGAGGTTATTCTTATGCATTAGATATCACCTGTTCAGTTAAGGTGTAATGGAGAGACTGGAGGGAACTGCCTGAAAATGTGGAGCTGTGCTCCGGTGGCCATGTTACTTGAAGATAATTGTATGATGATATGGCTGTCGCAGTGTGACTGTGTGGTTGAGAGAGCTTGTGACTGATGCTCCTTTTGTCTACCTTATTGACGGACAAGTAAAGCCTATGGATTAAAAATAAATAAATAATAGGGGGAACAAATGTTAAAATAAATTTAGTAGATGGAAATGCTGGTGATCAGTGAAGGGGAGCGATAAGGGGTATGGTATGTATGAATTTTTTTCTGTTATCTTTTTATTGCTTTTTCTGAATTGATGCAGATATTCTAAGAAATGATCATGATAAAGAACATACAACTATGTGATGATAGTGTGAGTTATTGATTATATAACAAGAATGGAATGATCATATGATAAGAATGTTTGTGTTTGTATGTGGTTATGTATCATAAATAAAAAATAAATAAATTGAAAAAAAAAGAAGTAACACTCTTTCAAACACAAATCAGTATTTTTTCTTTATCCCCAACAACCAAAACAAACTATGGAAATAAATCGGATATTGAGGTTTTGTTGGATATAAAGCAGTACTTTTTCCTAATTCCCCATTGCAGATTTTGTATCATCAAGCAGTCAATGAGAAAAAGCACTGTTTTCATTATAATATCACCTTTTTAAAAACAGTTTTTGTTGTGTAATGTAACATATATATAAAGCAAAGAAAGAAAAAAGCAATGGTTTTCGAAGCACTCTTTAACAAGTAGTTACAGGACAGATCCCACAGTTTGTCATGGGCTACCATACCGTGATCTCAGATTTTTCCTTCTAGTTTCTTCAAGATATAGGAGGCTAGAAGGAAAAAATACTTTTTTTATCATCACAATCGACCTTTGTTTTCTTTTTTGTGAAAAATAACACATATGTAAAAAAGCAATAAATTTCAAAGCACAGCACAACAATTATTTGTAGATTAGATTTCAGAATTTGGTACGAGCTACAATTCCACAATTTTAGATTTTTACTTATAGCAGCTCTAAGATACTGTAGACTAAAAAATATATCGATTTAATGATTCAGCAATCATATAATTTGTTAAACCCTACTGTGCTGGTTTGAAATGATGCATGTCCCCTAGAAAAGCCATGTTTTAATCCTAATCCCATTTTGTAAAGGCAGCTGTTTCTTCTAATCTCTATTCAGCATTGTATGTTTGAAATTGTAATTAGATAATCTCCCTGGAGATGTGATGTAATCGAGAGTGTGTTAAACTAGATTAGGTGACAACATGTCTCCACCCATTCGGATGGGTCTTGATTCGTTTCTGAAGTCCTATAAAAGAGGAAACGTTTTGGAGAATAGGAGATTCGGAGAGAGCAGAAAATGCTGCAGCACCACGAAGCAGAGTGTCCACCAGCCAGTGACCTTTGGAGATGAAGACAGAAAATACCTCCCAGGGAGCTTCTAGAAACCGGAAGCCAGGAGAGAAAGCTAGCGGATGACGCCGTGTTCGCCATTTGCCCTTCCAGCTGAGAAAGAAGCCCTGACTGTGTTCGCCATGTGCCTTCTCACTTGAGTGAGAGACCCTGAACTTCATCGGCCTTCTTGAACCAAGGTATCATTCCCTGGATGCCTTTGACAGGACGTTTCTATAGACTTGTTTTAATTGGGACATTTTCTCTGCCTTTGAACTGTAAACTAGCCTCTGATTAAATTCCCCTTTTTAAAAGCCATTCCATTTCTGGTATATTGTATTCCAGCAGCTAGCTGACTAGAACACCTACCTTCTGCATATAACTCCTCCATCCCTTTGATCTTTCTCCCACTCTTTAGGGTTGTTTGGACTATGCCCATTCTAACTTTTTCACATTGGAAGGGGCTGTCAATAATACGGGGTAGAAAGACAGAACTAGCTGATGTCTGGAGAGTCTAGCCCCTCTAGGTTTCAGGACTTAACTGTTCCAGGTACCCATCTGGAGTTGTAGGTTTCTGGAAAGTTACCCTAGTGCATGTAATCATTGTAGAATCTTATATATTGCTCTAGGTGTTTTTTAGGATTGGCTGGATGGTTTTGGTTGGGGTTTGGCAAGTTACGATAGGTAGCAATGTCTAACTGAAGCTTGCATAAGAGTAACCTCCAGAGTAGCCTCTCAACTCTATTTGAACTCTCTCAGCCACTGATACTTTTCTCATTACACTTCTTTTCCCCCTTTTGGTCAGGATGGAATTATTGGTCCCATGGTGTCAAGGCCGAAATCATCCCTGGGAATCATCTTCCATGCTACCAGGGAGACTTTCACCCGTGGATGTCGTGTCCCACATAGCGGGAAGGACAATGATTTCACTTACAGAATTGGGCTTGGAGAGAGTGAGGCCACATTTGAGCAACAAAAGAGGTCCTCCAGAAGTAACTCTTAGTCATTACCACAGGTAGTCTAAGCTTCTCCGCTACCTAAATAAGCTTCACAAAAGTAAGCCTCCAGATCAAGAACTTGGCCTATTGATTTGTGTGTCCCTAATGTTTAACACAGTATCAGGGGATCCTCTGATGGTAAAGTTTAATGGTTCCATATTTTTTCTTGATCCCTCAAAGGACTTTTCCAATACTTTTTGATTATCTGCTTAATATATTCTAGGATGTATCCAGATATTACATTAAGCTATACAGGATTAAAGGCCCTCATCTTATTCTGGGCTCCCTATGTTTAGTTATTCAAATGAAGTATCCATACAGGTTGTGTTAGATTATGTGCTATAGAAAATTTAGGTTCCAGACAAAATAAACCTTTCTTCCTTTGGTCCCAAAGAGTAGGTGTGGTTCTAAAATATAATCAATGTCTTCCTTTACCCCTGTGTTCTGAATTACTTAATCCCGACCTGATCTGCTTCATTCTTCTCTCTAAATACCAGGCTATAGATATATAAAAAGCCTCTAAAAATCCAGAAATAATAATTACCACTCTGGACTACATGTGTCTGTTATAAGAGCTTACAATTTAGGCCACTGTTTTTCTATCAGTATTTTCTGTAGGAGAGCATAAAATAATTGTTCTTTTGTTAGTTGCTTATTTTGTCTCACCAAATGTCCCATAGGTTCATTCATAATATTGTATGCCTCAAAACTTTGTTCCTTTTTGTAGCAGCAGAATAGTTGATCGTAAGTATACACCATCATTCACCAATCTACTTCTCAGTCAGTGCATCCTTCAGCCACCTGCATTCCTTAGGCATCATGTAAAATGTCCAAAGTCCACGGTCTATCAACACTCTCAATTTTAGATAATTTCATTGTTCTCAAGATAACCAATAAACACACCCTCACCAAATAGAAAATCTAAACCTCCCCTTAACTCTTCTCCCTCCCCATATTATTTACCCCTACTGTTGCTGTGGTATTGCTGATGTTTTCCTGTTAAATATAGCCCACAGCAGTTTCCCCCTGCACCCTGGACATGAAAACTCTTTGTACACGAATCATGCCTTTGAAGTACTTCTTTCAAGTAGTTATTTATATTTCTAGTGTTAATCAGTGGGACACAAAGGTCTATACAACCCCCTTTCAATCTTGTTCGCCTTCAATGTGGTAATATTACTTATAGACCCACTAGAGAACCGCCTTCATGTCTATCTGTTCCTTTACATTAGAGTTCAACCTCATTAGCTAACTGTTCACCCATCTCTACCTTCTATGTATCTCTGCCTCAGCTGTATTCTCTATAAGCATCTGATTTTTACCTTTACCATGGTCATAAAAGTGGAATCATATAGTATCTATCCTTTTATATCTGGCTTATTTCACTCAGCATTATGTCCTCAAGGCTCATCCGTCTTGTCATGTGCTTCAGGACGTCATTTTGCCTTACTGCTGCATAATATCCCATCGTATGTATATACCATACAACAGATCCACTCATCTGTTGATGGGCATTTGTATTGTTTCCATATTTTGGTGATTGTGAATAATGCTGCTGTGAACATCGGTGTGCAAATGTCTGTTTTTGTCACTGCTTTCAGCTCTTCTGGATATGTACCAATTAGTGGTATTGCTGCGTCATAGGGCAGTTGCATATTTAGTTTTCTAAGGAACCACCAAACTGATTCCCGTAACAGCTGTACCATTATACATTCCCACCAGCGGTGCATAAGTGTCCCAATTTCTCCACATCCTCTTCAACATATATAGTTTCCTGTTTGTTTAATAGCAGTCATTCTTATAGGTGTAAGGTGGTATCTTATTATAGTCTTGATCTGCATTTCCCCTATAGCTAATGAAAGTGAGCATCTCTTCATGTGCTTTGAGCCACCTGTATTTGCTCTTCAGAAAAGTTCCTATTCATATCTTTAGCCCATTTTATAATTGGGTTGTTTGTTCTTTTGTTGTTGAGTTGTATGATTTCTTTAAGTATACAGGATATCAAATCTTTGTCCATTATGTGATTTCCAAATATTTTCTCCCATTGAGTTGGTTGTCTCTTCACCTGTTTGACAGTCTTTTGAGGCGCAGAAGCATTTTATTTTGAGGAGTTCCCATTTATTTATTTTTTCTTTTGTTGCTTGTACTTTGGGTATAAAGTTTAGGAAACTACCCCCTATTACTAGGTCTTGAAGATGTTTCCCTACATTTTCTTCTAGAAGTTTTATGGTGCTAGTCCTTATATTTAGGTGTTCAATCCACTTTGAGTTAATTTTTGTGTAAGGTGTATTTTCTTTTGGCTATTCTCCCATGCCCATTTATTGAAAAGACTATTTTGTCCCAGTTTGGTAGATTTGGGGGCCATGTTAAAAATCAATTGACTGTAGGTTTGATGGTTTATTTCTGCACTTTCGATTTGGTCCCATTGGTCAATACTTCTATCTTTGTGTCAGTACCATGTTGTTTTGACCACTGTGGCTTTATAAATTTTAAAGTCAGGAAGCATTACTTCTCCTACTTCATTCTTCTTTTTTAGAATGCTTTTAGCTTTTGGGGTTTCTTTGCCTTCCAGATAAATTTGGTAACTGGCTTTTTCAAGTCTTCACAGTAGGTTGTTAAATTTTGAATGGTACTATGCTGAATCTGTAGATCAATTTGGGTAGAATTAATATCTTAACTATAAACCTTCCTATCCATAAGCTGTGAATGTCTTTCCACCTTTTTAGATCTTTTTTGATTTCTTTTAGCATTGTTATGTAGTTTTCTGTGTACAAGTCTTAGTTAATTCATAAGTACTTGAAAAATGGAATTTTTCCCTTAACTAACTCCTCAGGTCATTGCTTGTATTGAGAAATGTTACTGATTTTTGCACATTAATTTTATATCTTGCCCCCTTGCTGAATTTGTTTATTAGCTCAAATAACTTTGTTGTAGATTTCTCAGGATTTTTGAAGTATAGTATCATGTCATCTGCAAATAATGAAAGTTTTACTTCCCTTCTAATTTAAATGCCTTTTATTTCTTTGTACTGCCCAATTGGTCTAGCTTGGACTTCAAATACAATTATGTTGAATAATAGTGGTGTGCTGGTTTGAAGTGATGTATGTTCCCTAGAAAAGCCATATTTTAATCCTAATCCCATTTTGTAAAGGTAGCCGTTTCTTCTAATCCCTATTCAGTATTGAATGTTTGAAACTGTAATTAGATCATCTCCCTGGAGGTATGATTTAATCAAGAGTGGTTGTTAAGCTGGATTAGCTGCAGGTGTGTCTCCACCCATTTGGATGGGTCTTGATTAGTTTCTGGAGTCCTATAAAAGAGGAAACATTTTAGAGAAAGAAAGAGATTCAGAGAGAGCAGAGCAGAACGATACAGCCACAAGAAGCAGAGTCCACCAGCCAGTGACCTTTGGAGATGAAGAAGGAACATGCCTCCCAGGAAGCTTCATGAAACAAGAAGCCAAGAGAAGAAGCTAGCAGATAACGCTGTGCTTGCCATGTGCCCTTCCAGATGAGAGAGGAACCCTGACTGTGTTCACCATGTGCCTTTCCAAATGAGAGAGAAACTCTGCCATGTGCCCTTCCACTTGGGAAAGTAACCCTGAACTTCATCAGCCTTCTTGAACCAAGGTATCTATCCCTGGATGCCTTAGATTGGACATTTTTATAGACTTGCTTTAATTGGGGTATTTTCTCAGCCTTAGAACTATAAACTAGCAACTTATTAAATTTCCCTTTTTAAAAGCCATTCTTTTTCTGGTATATTGCATTCCAGCAGCTAGCAGACTAGAACAAGTAGTGACAGAGGGCATCCTTGTCTTGTTCCTTATCTTAGGGAAATAGCTTTCAGTCTCTCTCCATTGAGTATGATGCTGGCTATGGGTTTATCATATATGCTCTTTATCATATTGAGGTAGTTACCTTTGATTTCTATCTTTTGAAGTGTTTTTATCAGAAAAGGATGTTGAATTTTGTTGAATACTTTTTCAGCATCAATTGAGATGATCATGTGATTTTTCCCTTTTGATTTGTTAACATGCTGTATTACATTAATTGATTTTCTTGTATTGAACCATCTTGCATTCCTGGTATAAACCCCACTTGGTCATGGTGTATAATTCTTTTAATGTGCTGTTGAATTCAATCTGCTAGTGTTTTGTTGAGAACTTTTATATCTATGTTCATTAGGGAGGTTGGCCTATTGTTTTCCTTTCTTATAGCATTTTTACCTGGTTTGGGTATTAAAATGATACCAGTTTCATAGAATAAGTTAGATAGTGTTCCTTTTTCCTCAGTTTTTGGAAAAGTTTGAGCAGGACTGGTGTCAGTTCTTTTTGGAATGTTTGATTAAATTCCCCTGTGAAGCCATTTGTCCTTGGTCTTTTCTTTGTAGGAAGATTTTTGATGACTGATTGACTCTCTTTAATTGTGATTGGTTTCTTGAGATCTTCTATACTTCCTGAGTCAGTCTAGCCTGTTTGTGTGTTTTTCCAGGAAATTGTCCATTTCATCTAAGTTGTCTAGTTTGTTGGCATATAGTTGTTCATAGTATCCACTTAGGATTTATTTCTTTAGGGTCTGTGGTAATGTACCCCTTGGCACTTCTGATTTTGCTTATTTGCATCCTCTCTCTTTTTTTCTTTGTCAGTCTTGCTAAGGGCCCATCGATTTTGTTGATTTTCTCAAAGAACCAACTTTTGGTTTCATTGCTTCTTTCTATTGTTCATTTGTTCTCCCATTCATTTAACTTTGCCCTAATTTTTGTTGTTTCACTTCTGTTTGCTTTGGGGTTAGTTTGCTATTCTTTCTCATGTCCCTCCAAGGGAGCAGTTAAATCCTTGATTTTTTACTCTTTCTTATATTTTAATATAGGCATGTAGGGTGATAAATTTCCCTCTCAGGGCGGCCTTTGCCACATCCCATAAGTTCTTATATGTTGTATTCTCATTTTCATTCATCTCCAGATAACTACTGATTTCTCCAGCAATTTCTGCTTTGACCCACTAGCTGTTAAAGAGAACATTTGTTAATCCCTATATATTTGTAAAAGTTCTCATTCTTTGGTGGTTATTGATTTTCAGCTTCATTTCATTGTGGTCAGAAATACTGCTTTGAATAATTTCAATGTTTTTAATTTATAAAGAACTGTTTTATGCCATAGCATATGATCTATCCTAGAGAATATTGCATGAGCACTAGAGAAGAATCCTGGTGTTTTGGGTTGAAATGACCTGTATATTTCTGTTACGTCTAATTCATTTATCAAGTTATTTTACTTCTCTGTATTGTTCTGTCTATAGAGGAGAGTAGTGTATTGAAGTCTCTGCTATTTTTATTGAAACATCTCTTGCTCCCTTCAGTTTTGCCAATGTCTGTCTTGTACTTTGGAGCTCATTAATTGGGAGCATAAACATTTATGATTGTTATTCCTTCTTGGTGAATTGTCCCTTTTGTTAATGTATAATGTCCTCCTTTGTCTCTTATGATGTCTGCACATTTAAAGTCTATTTTGTCTGATGTTAGTATAGCTACTCCTGCTTTCTTTTGGTTACAACTTGTGTGGAACATTTTTTTTCTGTCCTTTCACTTTCAATCTATTTGTATCCTTGTGTCTATGATGAGTCTCTTGTAGGCAGTATATGGCTGTATTATATTTCTTAATCCATTCTGCCAATCTGTATCTTTTAATTGTTGTCTAGTCTGTTAACATTCAAAGTTGTTACTGAAAGTGTGTTTCTTGAATACTCCATCTTATCCTTTGTATTTTATTTGTCAGATCTATATATTCTTTCTTCTCTGTTCTAGTTTGCTAGCTGCCAGAATGCAATATACCAGAAACAGAATGGCTTTCAAAAAGGGGCATTTAATAAGTTGCTAGTTTACAGTTCTAAGGCCAAGAAAATGTCCCAATTAAAACAAGTCTACAGAAACGTCCAGTCTAAGGTATCCAGGGAAAGATACCTTGGTTCAAGAAGGCTGATGAAGTTCAGGGTTTCTCTCAAGTGAGAAGGCACATGGCAAACACAGTCAGGGCTTCTCTCTCAGCTGGAAGGGCACATGGTGAACATGGTGTCATCTGCTAGCTTTCTCTCCTGGCTTCCAGTTTCATGAAGCTACCTGGGAGGTGTTTTCCTTCTTCATCTCCAAAGGTCCAGTGTTCGTGGACTGTCTGCTTTGTGGTGCTGCAGCATTCTCTGCTCTCTCCGAATCTCCTCCATTTTCCAAAACGTTTCCTCTTTTATAGGACTTCAGAATCTTATCAAGACCCACCCAATTGGGTGGAGACATCTTGTCACCTAATCCAGCTTAACAACCACTCTTGATTAAATCACATATCCGAGGAGATGATCTGATTACAGTTTCAAGCATACAGTATTGAATAGGGATTATTCTACCTTTATGAAATGTGGTTTTGATTAAAACATGGCTTTTCTAGGGTACATACTTCCTTTCAAACCAGCACACCCTCTCTCTCTTTTTATCCTTTAAGTTACCCTTACCGGTACTCTTCAATTCTGTGCCCTCCTCCAGACCTCCCTCTCCTGTCTTTTTTTTTCAACTGACAAAATTCTCTTTTGGTATTTTTTGTAGGGCCGGTCTCCTATTGACAAACTATTTTAGGATTTGTTCGTCTGTGAAAATTTTAATCACTTCCTCAGTTATGAAGGACAGTTTGGCTGGGTACAGAATTCTTGCCTGGAAGTCTTTTTCCTTCAGTATTTTAAATATATCATACCACTGCCTTCACACCTCCATAGTGCCAGTTGTGTAGTCTGAACTCAGTCTTATATGGTTACCCTTGTATATAGTAGATTGTTTTTCTCTTACCACTTTCAGGATTTTCTGCTTCTCTTCAATATTTGACAGATTAACTAGTATGTGTCTTGGGGAAGGGCTATTTGGATTTATTCTCTTTGGAGTTCGTTGAGCTTCTTTGACTTGCATATTTATGCCCTTTATAAGGGTTGGAAAGTTTTCCCTCATTATATCCTCAACTAATCTTTCTAGCCCATTACTCTCCTCTTCTCCTCCTGGGACACCGTTGATTCTTATATTTGTATACTTTGTTTTGCGTATCATTTCTCTGAGATCCAATTCAAAGTTTTCCGTCTTTTTTCCCATTTGCTGATTTGGTTGTTCAAAATCAGTTATCCTCTTCTTTAGTTCACTTATTCTTTCTTCTGCCTCTTCAAATCTGCTGTTGTGTGTATCTAGTATTTTTTTTTTTTTTGGCTTTTAAAAAGGGAAATTTAATGAGTTGCTAGTTTACAATTCTAAGGCTGAGAAAATGTCCCAATTACAACAAGTCTATAGAAATCTCCAATCTAAGGCACCCAGGTAAAGATACCTTGGTTCAAGAAGGCCGATGAAGTTCAGGGTTTCTCTCTCAAGTGAGAAGGTACATGGCGAACACAGTCAGGGTTTCTCTCAGCTGGAAGGGCCCATGGTGAACATGGCATCATCTGCTAGCTTTCTCTCCTGGCTTCCTGTTTCATGAAGCTCCCCGGGAGGCGTTTTCCTTCTTCATCTCTAAAGGTCGCTGGCTTGTGGACTCTCTGCTTCAAGGTGCTGCAGCATTCTCTGCTCTGTCCTAATCTCCCATTCTCCAAAATGTTTCCTCTTTTATAGGACTCCAGTAAGCCAATCAAGACCCACCCAAATGGGTGGAGACACATCTCTCCTAATCCATCTTAACAACCATTCTTGATTGGGTTACATTTCCAGAGAGATGATGTAATTATTCAACAGATGAATCTGTTGAATTACAGATTCAAACATACAGTATCGAATAGGGATTATTCTGCCTTTAAGAAATGGGATTTAAATTAAAACATGGCTTTTCTAGGGGACATACATCCTTTCAAACAAGCACATTACTTTATTATTAACACTTTGCATTAGTGTGGTACATTTGTTACATCTAGTATGTGTTTTATTTGGTCTACAGCATCTTTAATCTCTGTGATATCACTGTTTTTCTATTCTTTCAAATTCATCTTTATGCTCTTTTAGTGTCTTTTTGACCTTCTTTATGTCATTAGCTATCCCATTTATTTTATGTAGTAGAGTTATTTGAACATCTTTGATTAGTCTGTGTCTGCTCTGGTGTTTTAATTTGATCTTTAGGCTGGGCTGTAACTGTCTGCATCATGATATGCTTACTGATCTGCTCTCTTCACGGTATGTAGATATCTTGATAGGTTTACTATGGAAGTTGATCTCCTTCAGTAGTGTAAAGCCTTGAATTTGCAGGATGGATGTAGAGCAGGATGTAGGGCACGAGGTAAGAACAACAGTGCGGTAACGTGCTGCAGCCCAGGTATAGGCTCAGGGTGGAGTTTCCGTGCTGGTACCTGTGAGCCTGGGCACCCAGCAGTGGGGAGGATGTGGCTGTGTGGATGCATGGGTTTGGAGGGTGGGGCACTGGTGTGTGCTGGTCTGGGGGGTGGGGCCCTTTGTACACATGCACAGAGCTCAGGGCAGTGATTTGGTGATGCTCCTGCTTGGGCTGGGGGTGGATGTGGACCGGATGCTCAGGTCAGTGCTTTCCCAGAGCTGGGGTGCTGTGACTGGGGACCATACACATGTGCAAAACTGGGAGGACTATAAGCTGATGTACACGTGCACAGAGCTCAGCGGATGCAGAATGGGATGACATGACTGTATGGGCTGGGGGTGGGTATAGCCTGGGTATGGAGGTAAGCTCCCGCAGCCTTTATACACTATTGACTGCCTGCAGGGGGGCAGGCCCAGGAGGGGTGGGGTGAGACTGCGCTTTTGTGAGAGAGGTCAGTTGGGCTGGGGCAGATGTGTGTGTGCTTGGGGTGAAGTTTTGGGGCAGGTACGCTTGCAAGGGTTTGGCAGGGCGGGCGGGCTTGGAGTGTGGGGAGTCGGGGCGGGATGATGGGGTTCAGGTGCATGGGGTATGGGGTGAGGTTGCAGGGCTGCACTGGTGAGGGTAGCGCGCTCCAGGAACACAGCTCGGCTTAATTCCTAGTCGGTCCACTCTTGAGGGCTCCGGGCTTCCGCATTAGGCTGTTTGCAGTTCTCCGGTTCTCTACTTCTCAGTTTGTCAGCTTTTGCAACCAGGGCCGCCCTATGTGGTGCAGAAGACTCTCCTGCATCACGTATGCCCCGGAATTGCCATCTCAGTCGCCCTCCCATCTCTTCTCTAGCTGTTTTTGCAACAGAGTTAAACTTGATGTATCCTATTCTGCCATCTTCCCAGAACTCTCCTATAATATCACTTTTAATCTATTTTATATAGTAGGGTTCCTATTATGGTTCATATTTTGTTTGCAAAAATGGTTATGCTGTTAAAGTATGTTTGAGGACATTGTACATACCAAATTGTCATCTTTTCACTGTCCTGCTTGTGATTCTCAAATTTCTGAAGATTTTTGTAACTAGTTTAGATGGTTAGTAATTTAAAGTGATAAGGTGCCTTCAGTATAAAAAATATACCTAGGAGATCTAGCAACCTTGAAATATTGAAAATGTTTAGAAAGAATAGCCAATTTTTCCACTTTAAATTCATTAAATTGTGCTGCCTCTGAATCATTTCCTGATACATACTAGTAAGAGAAACTCTATTTTCTTTTGCCATGGTACTTTTGAATAATAAGCAGGGTTTTTGCAGCTTTGAAATCTTTCCTAGGAATAAAAGCTAGATCTCAATCCCTACAGTTAAAAATAATTTTGTAAAGATCCTTAATTTGGGGGGAAATTGGTTAAACAAGATAGAACACGGTTTGGTCAATACAATTTTGTCAGGAAAGTACTATATACTAAATTAATGTTTGGGATACAAAAATGAAGAAGACATGGTCCTTTCCCTTGAATTTATATATTCTAGTCAGAAAGATAGTTGGGTAGCCAAAAGTTACATTATTATCTGTGCTGTAACAGAGAAATGGTATGTACCACTGTGCTAGGAAGAGTTGAGAAAGGAGGTGATACTTGAGGAATGTCTTGAGACATTTGCCATGGTCAGTGTGGGGGTGAGGGAGAAGCATTTCTGTTTGAGGAAATAACACAAACAAAAGCCTGGCATCTTTAAATGAAGGAAAAGTTGGGGTATTCAGTTTATGTTCATTGTGACTAGACAGTGGGATGTGGGGGTGGAGAGGTGGAATGAGAAAAGAGAGAGTGGTGGTAGTTTGGTTGAGCAACAGGGATGAATTTTGAGGGACAAATTTGGTCTAGATTGTGAGGAACTAGGCAAGTACTGTTGAGAAGTTCAGACTTCTTGTGTACTCTGTGGAGAGCCATAGCCAGGAAAGGCTTATATTTTAGGACTAAAACTCTGGAGGATGAACTAAAAGGGGAAAAATTGGTACATTTATTCAATAAATATTTATTGAGCACCTACTATATGAAAGTAGCTATTTTAGGTGCTTGGAATACAACAGTGAACAAAAAAAACCAAACATCTCTGTCCCAGTGGAGTTTACTATTTCTGGTGGTGAGATAGACAATATCCCAATACATATAGTAAGTTAATCATACAGTATGTTAGGGGATAAATGCTAAGAAAGAAGGAAAAATTAAGTAGAATAAGGGGAGTCAGAAGTCCTTTGTAGGGAGGGGGTTGCAATTTAAGTAAAGTGATAAGGTGCCTAGTTCAGAAGCTACCACAATAATCTTTGAAGTATGAGATTTAAAACAAAGAGCAGGATTAGAATGGGGACTATATTCTTTTCTTTTTTTACCACCTTTTTATTGTAAAAGAAAATACAGACATACATAGAACAAATAGTTAATGTAATGAATTTTTATAAGTAGAATGACCTTGTAACCACTAACCTAGTAACAAAATAAAACTTTGTCAGCCATACGAAAAACCCCTCTATTTGCCATTTGATTGGGTTCTAATCACAAACCTCTTCCTTCCTGATAACCTGATTTTTATGGTAATCACCTCCCTGTATTTCTTAATAGTTTTATAACTCACATATAAATCCCTAGACACTATACCTTAGTGTAGCCAATTGAAATTTTTAAAAAAATGTCTTAAGTCTTTTTTAATCTAGAGGTTTTCTTTCCTCCCCTTTATTTTCCTTAGTTTCTCAATGAAGAACTGGATCTTTTGACCTTTAGAATTTCCCACTGGATAGTTCTGAGTGCACACTCATGGCACACAGCTCTTTTTCTGTACATCTTGTACATTAACAGCTGGGTCCAGAGGCTTGGTCAGACTCAGATGTCATCCCTTTGGTATGACTGAGCACTAGAGTGTTCATTCATTAAGAAGCACATAACTGATTGTCTCTTTTGTAATGTTAATAGTCTTTTCTGCTCAAAGCCTAGGACTAGCAATTCATTGTAATTTTAAGGGGGTTGCAAAATGATGATATTCCAATTATATCATATCTGTTTCAATGTTAGTTGAAGTATTTTAATAAGGAGACATTTCTGCCATCCACTGTTTGGTTACCCGTGGTACAGTTATAGTTCCTAAAGGAAAGGCAGAATAAATGCCTTCATTTAC
>PVIY010015841.1:0-38406 GCA_004026745.1 Myrmecophaga tridactyla | reverse complement strand
TGCAGCACCATTCGTTGAATTTTTTGTTTGCTTCTGTTTGTTTGGGAAATTGCATGGGCTGAAAATCGAACCCCGGGTCTGCATGGCAGGCCTGAATTCTACCGTTGAGCTACTCTTACACCCCCTAATGCTGAATTTTTATGTGAATTTCGATTTCCTAAACTTTTAAAAGGAGAGGTAGTGCAGAATAGCTTTCTTTCTTTCTTTTAAATTACTTTTTATTCACAGAGCTCCTTGTTTTAAATTATTTTTTATTTATAGTTGCTGTTGTGAATTGTTAAAATATATGGCAGTTTACTCAGAGATTTTCTGGCTGTTTCTCATCCCTGCTTTTATCAAACTTTCTCCTTCCTTCAGCTCTATTGTCTCTTGTGCTCAAAATTGATTACTCTACCAACATTTTGTCCTCGGTGTGGCCTCATCCTGAAAGGGAGCCCTGGTTGGTCAGTTTCAAGAATTCATAGGTGCTACATTTCTCCAGTTTTTTCAGACCTATTCCAGGGTGCTTAGGTTTATTCACAACTGGGTTGGATAAAACCTCTCCCAGTTCTAACTATTCTAAAAGTAGCTTCTAATGTGTTCCAGTGTATACTCGTTGGATATTTTAGGATTCTCTTGTTTTCAGATCCATCAGATACCCCATTGTTTCCGTCTGCTATTTTCTGTACAAATGCTAATACAATACAGGTCTTGTAACTTATATTCTGGTTTGTGGGGGTTATCTTATTACTTAGTTCTATGTTTGTTCCATGGGATTTTATCTAGTTGCTTGGTCCGTTATTATGTAGAAATCAGGGAGGTTAAAAAGTCTCACCGTCCCTTGCCATCTTTCCAGAAATTAATTGAATTGTGGAAGAGTTAGAAAAAGTGGAACTGAGTATAACTTTGACATTTCTGAGTTGGAAGGCTGGTGGATGATACTTTCATTGGCCAACATTAAAAAATAGAAGAAAAAGAGCAATGTAGCAAGTGGAATATAAAATAAATTTTTGATTTCTTAGGTTTGAAATGCTAATGAGATACCCTCATAGAAATGCTTTCTTTTTGTTTTTGATGTAAAAACAGAATTTATTAGGAAAGTAATTAAAATAAAGTAATTAAAAGAATTTTTAAAAATAAGGCATAGTTATATCACTAGAGAAGATAGCACCAACACCTGAAGAGAAGTGCTGAGAAATCTTGGAGACAGAATTTAGAGTCTCATTAGTAAAAATCCGCAGTAGTCTTGGAGACAGCATTCAGAGTCTCATTACTGAAAATCTACAGCAGAGCATTCTTTTCCTGGATAAGATTCTGATGAACCTCTCTCTCTCTCTTTTTCTCATAAAATTCTCCTCCTTCTTCTTCCTCTCTTCTCACTAACTGCTTGCATGAAGTTTATGTGGTATCTTTACATAATAGTGGCCAAATTCCAAATAGCTTAAGTGACCAGGCCCAGTTTGGTCCTCTGGGAACTGGCTAGGGACCAAGAGGAGTTTCCTGGCACCTAAATAACTACCAAAGTATGTCTCCTCCAGGGAGGATAGCCAGTCCTCCCAGCTGGGGTGCACATAGAAATGCTTTCCTAAGAGATACACCTCTAGAATTTGATAGAGATATTTAGGTGATTCAACATTAACATCTTGAGAGTAATTGAAGGCATTATAAGTAGAATAAATTATTATTTTTGGTAAAAATTACAGTGTGAAAAACTAGTAGGGTAGAAAGCATGTACTTGAAGATGAGTGAGACATAGGCATTATTGAACTAGGATTTTTATGTATTTGCCATAAATGTGCACAACAAATACATGTTTACATTGAGCAACAATCCAAAGAGGTAGACACTATATAAGGATTCATTTGTATGGATGCAACTGGGGACCTATATTTTTGGCAATTAGAAGTTGATGCCAAATATGTTGGATATAATATTAAGAGAATGAATTTATAAAATCTGAGTATTTCTCCTATTTGAGATCCTAGATAAAGATGGTGAGTATTCAAAGCCATAAATTTTTGTATTTCGAATGCACCACAGTATACTATCACATATTTTCTATTTTTAGAACAGATGAAAAAATCTTCTCAAAGTGGATTTTTCAAATAGCATGCACTATTTTGGGCATTCCTTTTTATTAATAATATTATTATTATTTCATTAGTGTTAAATATCAACCATGAAGATTTTATTTTGACCTGTGTCCCTTTCTTTTTTCTTTTTCTTCTTCTTTTCTAAAATTTAGTCCAGTCTTCAGAGACCTGAGATTAAACTTGAATCATTAAAAGAAGATATTAAAGAATTTTTTAAAATAACAGGTTTGTATGTTGCTTTTTTTCCTCCAATTTTTTCAAGGTAAAAAATTGTATTTGGAGGTAGTATTTTACCTCCAGCCTTCCAATTACTCTTTCAAAATTATGGAAACAGTGACCGAATAGGTTTCTATTTGGTGGAAATTAAACTATCAGACAAAAAGTAAAAATAAAATGCTGCAAAAATTCAGGAGCACTGAGGAAATGACTACTTGCATTTAATCAGTCTTAAATACTTATCTTCCTGGTCAAAAACATCCTGACTGTTTTAAGTGTATTTTAAGTTTAGTAATGTGTTTTTATTTTTCATTTGTGACTTTTTTTTCCTTTTTCACTTGTTCATCTCTTCTTTCTAAACTTTCAAAGAAAACAAAAAAGAAGAAAATACTAATTTTTTTTAAGAGCCTGAAGATAGGCTCCCTAGACCAACTTCGGGGCCTGGGAACTGAGATGTCAAGTGGTCTACCCTCCTAATTCAAGTAGGCATTTAGCAGACAAGCTAATTGTTCTTGACGGGTAGTACCTCAGAATAAAGTGCTTCTGTAGTCAGTTTACTGACTAGTTATTTGTCACCCATCTTTGTCAAGTACCTGGCTGCTTCTTGCCCTTATGTTGGCATATTCCTCATAGCACTAATAGTGCAACATCCCAAATTTTGACATTATTTGAACATTTTGGTGATGGAAGAAGGAAATGTTCCTCCCATCTTGAGAAAACAATATAGTAATTTTACTTAGAAAATAGTATCATGTTGATGGCTTTTCTACTCAATGTTAGCAAAGGGATATGGTAAGTATATAGGAAATAATTCCTTAATAATAGTTTACATAGCATTTGGCTGTGTACAGCTTCTTTCACAAATGAATATGAACCCAAAGTTTTCATGATATAAGTTTAATTATGATGTATGCTAATATATTGAAACTAACATGTTTGTATATTTTATCCTTTTTTTAAAAAAACAGGTTGGGAGAAGAAACTTCAGAATGCTGTTTATAGTGAACTGAGTGTGTGAGTTTTTCCACCTATTTCAAGATACTATTATATGTAGCTAATTACTTTGTAAGTAATGAAATCATTATTGCTCTTTGTATAGTCATTATTTTTTCTTATTACTATTTATGTAGCATTTCAAGTAAGTTGATACTAATAAAAATGATATGATTCTTGCTTGAGAATTAATAGTGAACAAGTATAGGTTTTTATAGTAAAAAATTTTAAATTAATTCGTTTATACAGCATAATTGGGAAATAAGACACTAAGATATTTTTAGGATAATTGAAACTTAACATTCTTTTTATTGATGCCATTTTGGATATTACCCTCTTCACTATCTTTATGAACTGACCATTCTAAACATAATTTAATTAAAAAAAAAAAATTAGTGTCATCATTAAGGACATTAATGTTTTTGTTTATCTAGATCTGCGCTCACAGTTTGTTGCAATTTATAGGACTAATTTGTCCTTATAAAGAATTTAAATCCAAAATGTTAGCTTTTGGAATTCATTCAACATTCAGTTATTCATCAGTTAGTTATTGAGCATTACTGTGTGCCAGGTGCTAGGAACTGGGGTATTATTTGAATAATGAGCATAATTCCTGCTTCATAGAATTTGTAGTCTATAATAGAGTTATTATGTTTGTTGGTTTTTTACTGCTATCAGTATATCTGTGTCTCTAGTATTCTTTAGTCTCGAACGTTCCCATTTCCAACTTGCTCCATCTAATCTGCTATTAATTGGCAATAAGGTAACTAGATTTCCAAAACTATTTCTAAAACAAAGAGACTCAGATGAAAACCTGTGTATGCTGCTTAGATGCACATTTTATAATTGGTATTTGTTTCTTTGCCTATCACCATGTTCTCAGTTGGCTTTTGAATTTTTAAATAACATTAGGTACCTATTGATTGAAGCTGACCGTGACTATACTTTTGGTAGTACCATTCACCAAAGGTACGATGTTTCTCGTAAGTGAGATTTTAAATTCACAATATAGAATAGAGGGCCACAGATTAAACAAATATGAACGTGGTGTCTTTGTCTCCAATATAATTTTAAAAAGCATGTGTTGCATGTAATTCCAAACATTTGATTCTCATCTGGGGAGATATTACTAATTATTCCTATTTTTGTGTTCTGATGCATTCCTGAAAATTGTCCTGTGAGACGGAGTGCCTTTTTACTTTATGGCAAGGATTTGTTTTATTCATTGTCATATCTTCATATCCTATACAATAGACTTCAAATAAATATATTTTGAATTAATTCTTGGGATTTTTGAAAGAGCCAGTTATACCTTCAATACCTTTCTTCCTCACTTGGTTTCTGAACACACAGAAATAAGATAAAACTGAAAGGCAGGTGGTAGATAAAAATTATACTTTTGTTATTAATAAAGACTAGATAGGAAGATATGATTTAGTGTGAGAGCAAAATGAGTCAGTCTCAGAAAGAAATAGACAACATTCCAGTCATATAGCACTGTATGATGGTGAGCGTGGTCAGGTTATTCATATTTACCAATTGATAAGGCACTAAACCTCTTCTAGGGTGTAGTGAGTGAAGCCCTGGAAAAGGCCAATATATTACCCAATGGAGCTTTTTTCACATTGAAAACATCAGGAGTGGGGAAGAAGTGTTTTCCCCTGACATAAATCAAAAGAATAAAAAGGACTTAGCGTATTCTCTTGCACTTTTCATTGACTGAAACCATTATATGGGTGAGTAAAGAAAGCAAAAGGTGAAATAGAAATGTTCATCAGGTAATATTAAATAATTGGAGCTGAGAATGAAAAACCACAGTGCTCGCATACTTAATAGTTATGAGCTATACAGATCATACCTAAAAATAGTTCACTTCATTTTACTTATGTTAGTAAACATTCTGAAAATTTGGTCAGATCCTCATTTGACAAATAGCAGAAAAATTCCCTGTATTCTGCTAATTACATTAAACTCATAACTCTGGCCCTCATTGCCTCATCCTACCTCAAAATGCCTACTTTGTTTAATTATCTTTTCCATTAATTTTAAACAATTAGTTATATACTTCTTGTTGTGTTAATAAATATTTAGCATTATATTAATGATAATTTATATTGATTGATTGCTTATTATGTATGCCAGGCACTGTTCATAACAACCCTATGAAGTAGAATTTATTACCATCTTAAGAAGAGAAGACTGGGGCTCAGACCACTTAAATAACTTACTCAACATCATATAGCTAGTAAATAGTGGTGCTAGAATTTGGAAGTCCAGATGTCTGATTCCAAAGCCCTTTTTTTTTTTTTTACTACATCTCATATATCTATATGTCTTGACTGGATTGTAAGTGTTTGGCAATTAAAAATTGTATCTTACGCTCCTTTTAGTATCTCCTGTAGCCTCAAATGAATGTTACTAGGTCAGCAAATGGTTATTGAGCCACCTACCAGTACTAGCACATGATAAATATTTGTTTACTTTAGGAAACTCAGTGCAATTATTAATCCTAAATTTACTATAAAGATTTAACCAATACAAAATAAAAATGCACTGATTTCTTTCTGTGTCTTAGTCCTCATTGTACTTTATGTAGAGCAATTTATAGAGTTAGGTGGCCTATTTTCACTTAAGCAACATAAATATGTTTTTATTTTGTGTATATGTGTGCATGTTATAAAAATATATACTAACGTCTACTGTTGAAGTAGATATATGCAGGTGTCCACCATATCTTAGGAAGGTAAGAGGCCTGAACAGTAGTGAACCTAAAATGGAAGGATTGTAGATAAAGAATATCTTACACTAGACTACAAGTTTTCATAGGCACATGACTTTTGCGGAAAAGTGCTTGGTACTTCCAAAATGACATAATCATAAAGTTATTTTTTGTCCTTTTATTTTAAAGGTTACTGCATACCTTGCTATGTGTTATGCACTAGCCAGCCAGTCTTTGCTTTCATGAAGTTTATGACCCAGTACAGCACACAGATTTTTAAAAAGGCAATTACAGTATAGTGTAATAAGTGCTGTGATAGGGGAAGTATAAGGAGCACATAGGACAGGCACTTCACTCAAATTTGACGATGTCTTAGTGGCTTACCAAAGGAAACAATATTTAGGCTGAGACCAGAAAACTAAGTTAGAGTTAGGCAGTTGAAGAAATAGGAAAGAAAAGTCATTTAGGCAGAAGGGAATAAATAGCAAGCTCAGAAGTTTAGAGGTGGAAGAGATTATGGTACAGTGAAAAATAAAAAAGTATATGGCTGGATGGTAGAAGGTAAAGGATGACATTAGATAGTTAGGCAGGGATGGGCTTTCTAGTCAAGGCTTTGTAGACTGGATCCTGAGAACATTTGGGTGCCATTTTAGAATTTTAAGAACCATAATTTTAAGTATATTTGCATTTTATTCATTCAACAGTATATTGCTTATCTAGTATATGCCAGGCATTATGCTAGGCACTGAAAATACAATCACTGTTGAGTAGGAAGACATTGTCCTTGGCCAATGACTTGGCAAATTGGCAGATAGATTGAAAACATTCTAGAAATAGGGAGACTGCTTAGGAACCCGTTGGACTAACGCAGACAAGAGATGATAGTTACCTGAAATAGGTTAGTGACAATGGGATGGAAAAGGATGAGAAATAATTAGGGGTACTTGATAATTGATTGGATGTAAAGGAAAAGAAAGGATTCATAGATGATGTACGATTTTCTGTCCAGTTCCAATCTGACAACTCTCATCTTTTCACATTAGTAAATGTGAGCTCTACGAGGCAGAGACTTTAGCTCATCTTATTCACTGCTGTATTTGTATTACCTTGAACATTTAATGGGTTCTCATTCAATATTTTTGAATAAATAAATATTTAACTTGATTTTGGTCTTAATATTTTGAATTTTGGGGTTGCTACTTCTTATTACCTTTGTTTTAGGATAGGTTTCTTGATGGTTAAATAACTCTTAAGATCAACAATAAATGCTCTCAAGTTTCAATCCTAAATTTCTAAGTTTTATTAAATTTAGAAAAACATTGAAATGGAAGAATTATAATCCACATGTCCCTTCACAAATGATATATTGGAGTGTAAGATATGATAGTTTTTGAACTATCTTAATATAAGACAAAAAATATCAGAATACTAAAAGACTATCTTTTTTTAACTTTTTAATTTGAAATAATTTCCAACTTGCAGTATGTTACGAAGTTAATACAAAACCTATACAGAAAATTCCAACATATATATCACCCAGATACCAGATCCACCAGTTTTGAACATTTTGCCACATGTGCTATTTTATTCTATCTATCCATGTATCCATTCATCTATCTGTTGTATCTGTAAGACTATTTTCTTATCCATCTATTTACCTATTTTCTAAACCTTTGAGAATAGGTTATATATATATATCTCATGCTCCTTGAAGAGTTAATACTTCATGTACATTTCCTAAGAACAAAGATATTCAGGTATGTAACTACATTAAGTATAGTTATCAGGTTCAAGCAATTAAACATTGATATAAAGCTACAATCCAATTTTTTCACATCTCAATATTGTTATTTTGGACTTTTTCTCCTCCATTATTAGATCCAGTCCATGATCATGTATTGCATTTAATTGCCATTGTCTCTTGAGTAATTTTTTTTTAGTTGCAGAAACATCTATACAACATTAAGATTCCCATCTCAGCTACTCCCAAGCATACCATTCAGTGAGATTAATCACTTTCACAATGTGATTCACCATTTATTACCAGAACTTTTCTATCACCCTAAACAGAAACCCTATACCCAACTTGCTATTCCCCTAACTTACCCTCTGCCTCTTACCTTCATTTTCCTTTCTGTCTCTATGAATTATCTTATTCCAAGTATTCTGTGTAAGTGAAATCATACCATCTTTGGCCTTTTATGTCCATCTTATTTTACTCAACATGTCTTTGTGTTCATCCAAACTGTAGCATGAATCAAAACTTCATTCCTTTTAATGGCTAAATAATATTCTATTGTGTATATATATATGCAACATTTTGTTTAGCCATTCATCTGCTGATGGACATTTGGGTTGTTTCAACTTTTTGACTATTGTAAATAATGCTGTGAGCATTGGTGTGCAAATATCTGTTCAAATCCCTGCCTTCCGTTCTTCTGTGTGTATACCTAGAAGTGGGATTTCTGGGTCTTATGATAGTTTTATATTTAATTTTTTGACAGACTGCCCAAATGTTTTCCATAACAACTGCACCATTTTACATACCTTCCAACAAAGTACTAAGTTGCTGTTTCTCTGCTTCCTTTCCAGAGCTTGTCATTTATGTTTTTTTTGTTGATGTTGTTCTTGTTGTTGTTTTTTAATAGCTATTTTACTGGGTGTGAGGTGTAGAGAATATCAATTTCATTCATTTGTGAATGGGGAAAGGTGAGTCATTTGGGTATGCAGAATACAGAGTTTAGTGGGAAAAATAATTTGACAGAAATAGTCAAACAACAAAAACAGTGAAACTGTCTTATAGAATAGGTGGGATAGATTGCCTTTTCCTATTCTCAAAATTTTATTTTTATAGACATTTAACCTTTTACACTTAGGTTCTGGTACAGGTCCAAGTGGTTTGGAATATCACTACCCCTTTATGTTCTACTGGCCCACTTTTGACCAGAATTTTTTAGCTAGGAATTTCTTGAGAATTTAGTCTATGGTTCTTGATTATTGGACTATAACCAAGGTTGAAGGTACAAGCCCTATGACTAATTTCAATAGCAGTTACACATTTTTGTGAAAGAGATTGGGATCTCTAAGTGAATGTTGAACCGTCTAGTTTTCATATGGCCTTCTGTCTCTGATTTTATACTGCTCTGTGCCTCAGTCACTATGCTCAAACCATTCTGGCCTTTGCTCTCTTAACTTTCAGAACATTTCCCTCTCAGTGTCTTGTGCTTACTTTCTCTCTACCTGGATTATTCTTCCCCCAGATCTTTGCATGGCTGGATCCTCACTCATATCTTAGTTCAAATATGGACTCTCCCAGAGACCTTCCCTGCCCCTCCAGATCACTTCCATCTCATTACCCTGCCTTCATTTTCTCACACTACAAATATTATACTCTATTTGTTTTCATAATTATTGACTCTCCCTCTCCACTAGAATGTCAGGTCTGTGAGAACAGGAGGATATTACTATAATCACCACTGAAATCTTAGTACCTAATGGCTCAGATATTTTTTGACTAAGTGAACCTGTTTTCTTATTGAAAACAATACATTTTTAATATAAAATATAATGTTAATTTGATAAACAATTCGTAATGTATTAAAATTTTGAATTCTTATTAAATTTATGATTTTTATTATATTTTAAAACATGACTGTTACCAAAAGTAGAATTTTTATTATCATTTCAATTATGTAAAAAAAAAAATCACATGGACAAGGACTGAAAAGAAATTGAGAGAAATGACAAGAGTTGATAATGTTGATAACCTAATGGATTTTTAACCTTAAAATTTCCTCTTAGTGTTATAATATTTTTATACTAAAATATAATAAGTTACAACAACCTTCATATGAGCATTCACAAAGCTAAATAATTTTTATAAGTACCTCACCCAGATGATCATGCAGCTTAACTTTTAACATGTAATTACATTTTAATCTAATACTATAGCACTAGTAGGAAAAGAAGGTTTTGTTAGGCCTTTACACCTTGTGTAAACACGTAGTGAATGACTAATAAACATTTTATTTCAGTTATAAAGTGGACTAAACAGGTAAGTAATCTCTAGCCAAGAGGATGAATAAACTGTCAAGAGTAATGTGCAATATTTAGCTGCCTCTTTTTGTCCCTAGGTTTCCTTTACCTAGTCATCCTGCTGCACCTCCTGAACATCTTAAAGAACCTTTGGTATACATGAGGAAAGCACAGGTTGGCTATTATTAATTTTTATTTTAGTTTTCCATGCCAGATGTGTTATGCAGAATTTGAGATCCATATTGATTTCAGAAATGTGCATTATTCCTGTGTGGAAGATGGGTAAGAATCACTAAAGTGATGTGAACAATATAACCAAAAGATTCCCATGAACCCATCACCCAGCTTCAGCAATTATTGTGATTCTGCTGCTTGTGAGAAATAATTCTGCTGCTTTGAGTTAACATGTTCAGCAACAGTGAATGTTAGGCATATTTTTTAACTTTTATTTTCATTTTTAGAAACCCTCAAAATTAGATGGTGAGAGGATGCAATATGAACACACAAAAATGGAGATGTTTGAGGAAATATGTAATATATTTCTATCTCTAAGTGGTATATTTTAGGGTTAAAAAGCAGACAGTGGTATTTGATTTGTCATAAAAACATGATAGTTAAATGATACATGTGTGGAGAAGTAATTGGTCCTTTATTTATGAAGTTATAAACTCAAGAAAATAAAAATAAAAAGATTGGGTCTGAATATTTTTTGGTGATACTTGAAAATTTCCAAAAAAGAATGGAGGAAGTATCAGTTTGAACATATTAGTTATAAGAAACAAAGTACAAATGTTGATTTCCTTTCATAGTTAAAGAGATAGATATTAAGTCCATTCTTAAAGCCTCTTGCTAGTTGCTGAGAATATTTGTGAATTATAAGAGAACACATTGTGTAGATGTATGATAGTCCTCTCTTTTCTTCCTGGACTTATCCCCTAGATCAAGGGTGAGCAAACTATCAAAAGCCAAATCTGGCCTGCCACCAATTTTGTTTTGTTTTTTTTTTGTTTTGCGAAATGTAACATATATTCGAAAAAGCAATACATTTACAAGTACATGTTAACAAGTAGTTATAGAACAGAATTTAAAGTTTGGTATAGGTTATAGTTCCACAATTTTTCATTTTTTCCACTAGCTGCTCTAAGACACTGGAGATCAACAGAGATATCAATATAATAATTCAGCAGTTATGCCCATTTGATGAATCCTATCTTATCTGTTATATTCTTCCTTCCCTTTAAATAGCTTATTTATACATAAAAGCAAGACATTTCAAAGTACATCACAACAATTAATTGTAGAACGGATTTCAGAGTTTGATATGATTACAGTTCCACTACTTAGTTTTTATTTCTCTCTACTCTAAGGTACTGGAGACTAAAAGACATATCAATATAATGATTCAGCAGTCAAACTCATTTGTTAAACACAACCTTCTTTGTATAACTCCACCATCACCTTTGATCTTTCTCCCACTCTTTAGGGTATTTGCGTGCCCATTCTAACTTTTTCATATTGGAAAGGGCTATTAATAATATGAGATGGGGGTTGGAACTGGTTAATGTTCTGGAGAGGCTGGCCCCTCTGCATTTCAGGACTTAACCTGGTCTAGGGACCCATCTAGAGGTTGTAGGTTTCTGGAAAGTTACCCAAGCATGGAACCTGTGTAGAATCTTATATAATACCCTAGGTATTCTTTAGGATTGTCAGGAATGGTTTTGGTTGAGGTTTGGCAACTGATGATAGGTAGCAATAATTAACTAAAGCATGCGTAAGAGTGACCTCCAGAGTAGCCTCTTGACTCTATTTGAACTCTTTCAGCCACTGATACTTTATTTGTTACACTTCTTTTCCCCTTTTTGGTCAGGATGACATTGTTGGTCTCATGGTGCCAGGGCCAAGCTCGTCCCTGGGAGTCATCTCCCATGCTGCCAGGGAGACTTTCATCCCTGGATACAGGTCCCATATGGGCGGGGGAGGGCAACAATTTCACTTACAGAGTTGGGCTTAGAGAGAGAGATGCCACATCTGAGCAACAAAAGAGGTCCCCCTGAAGGTGACTCTTAGGCATACCTATAGGTAGGCTAAGCTTCTCCACTACAAACATAAGCTTCACAGGTGCAAGCCTCAAGATCAGGGGCTTGGCTTATTGATTTAGGTGTCCCTAATGTGTGCCTCCAGTTTTTATATGGCTGGCGAACTAAAAATTTTTGTATTTTTAACTAGTTCAAAAAGCAAAAGAATAATAATATCTTGTGATACATGAAATCATGTGGAATAATAAAATACATTTTTTTGGAAAAAAGTCATCCTCATTCATTTTCAGTATTGTCCCTGGCAGCTTTCACAGTACAATGACAGATTTAAGTATTTGTGATAGAGAATTTACAGCCTGCAAAGCCTAAAATATTTATTATCTGCCCTTATATAGAAAAAAATTGCCAATCCTTGCACTAAATTATTCATTCTTTAGGGACAGGGACTGTGCTTTTTATCCTCAGCATTTAGCATAGTACCTCGTCCACAGAATACCCTCAATAAATGTTTGTTGAAATAATTGATTCTTTAATCATGATTGTAATAATTAATTCCTTTACCAGTTAGTGTCTCCCTACCTTCCTGTGTCGTTTGCCTCAAAACATCTAGTTCTTTAGCCCTCGTTCTCTTACAGTTCTTTCCTCCTTGCATGAAAGCTAACTTAGTCTAGATCTCATGACTACCATCCCATAGTTCTCTCTTGCAGCTCACAATCTCATGTGCTGTCCAATTTCCACTGTCACCACTCTAGTCCTTAGCCTAAGGCAACCTCTACTGTCTACTGTCTATTCTCCTAGACATTGAAGAAAATCACATAAGTTCTGGGTTAATAATTAGTCTAGTCTAAATTCATTTACTTAACTGTTTGTGGATTCTTATGCTGACTGCTGATCCTTCTATTATTCTTTATTCATTATCTGCTTTCCAGTTGGATTATTCCACAGTTTTTCCATGCTTGTGTAGCCCCCATTTAACCTCTGTCTCAGCCATTTTTAATATTTGCCACTTACTTTATTAAGTATATTCACATCTCATTCAAGTTTCTACAGTGTGCCAGTTTGAAACTGTTGTGTACCCCAGAAAAGCCATGTTTTTTAATCCTGATTCAATATTGTTGGGTGGGATCTTTTTTATTAAAAAAAGTGGGGGAGATGTGACCCACTCAGTTGTGGATGGGACCTTTTGATTAGGTTGCTTCCAAGGAGATGTGTCTCCACCAATTCAAGGTGGGGTCACTTACTGGAGTCTTTTAAGAGGGAACCTCCAAAGAGACCTTTGGAGATGTAGAAAGAAAATGCCCCTGGGGAAGCTGTTTTCAAACTAGAAGCCAAAGGGTCAGCAGACACCAGCCATGTAGCTTCCAAGGTATTTTTCTCTGGATGCTTTAGTTTGGACATTTTTATGGCCTTAGAATTGTAAACTTGTAACTTAATAAATTCACTTATTAAAAACCAACACATTTCTGGTATATTGCATTTCTGGCAGCATTAACAAATTAAAACATACAGCTTCTCTTTTCTTTGTTTTTGCATCTCTTTTTATTCCAGGTCTCTATGATCAAATATTTGCTGTACATATTTTTGTGAGACCAAACTCAACATGTCGGAAACTGAATTTATTTCTTCCTTAAATGAACATCTCTTCCTGATCTTCCTATTTCTGTTAATAGGTTTCATCATTCCAGTAATTCAGACTTGAAATATCCTTAATCTCAGTTTTCCATATCCAAATAGTCCCTAAATTCCATAAATTATTTCTTCCCATAGTCTTCTCTTCCTTTTCGTTACCAAGGCCATTACCATATTGATCATGATGATAATGACAATGATGAGGATAACTATCTTTTATTGAGTGCTTACATCTTTTCAAACGTTGTGCTTTATCATTACCGTTCTTACACTTAGATTTTTGAGCATGTTCTTTTTATCTCTCAATTGAGTCTCCCTCTTCCCATCTCCCAATGTCCCTCTTAATACTACTACCTTTAACTACAGGCAGATGAACTTTTATGATATATCTCACTCCCTTCTAACAGATCTCCAGTGCCTCCCCAATTGCGTAACAAATGCGGTTTCTACTGGTCCAGCATTTAAGATTTTTTACAATCTGTCCCCAGCTTCTCCTTCTACTTTGTCAATCTCTGTTATCCTTTAACTGTCCTATGTGCCCATCCACCTGAGTCGTTTGCCTTTCCCTCTTGTATCTTCAACAGTTTCCTGATTTTATTTTTCTGTCCTGGAAAGCTCTGTTTGCCTGCTTCACATTATGAAAATCCCATTGTTTTGTAAGACTCAGCTCAGATTGCACTTCTCTGATGCTCTGATTGATTACCCTTGTTGAGAAAGGTCTCTCCCTCTCCTGAACTGTTGTAGCTCTCTATCATTTAATGGCTGCTATCACAAATTGCATTTTATTACAGTAATTTCTGTACACACCTTTTTGGCTTTTATTGTATGTTGGAAAGCAGTAAGAGTTTTAAAACATTTTATCTGTGTATTAGGTCTAGGACATTGACCTTTATGTCACAGCTTAGTAAATCTATGTTGAACTATTTATATAGGAGTTTGTCATTTCTTCTACTAATTATTACAGTATGTATTTGAAGAATATTTACTGAATACCTACCAAGTAGAAGGCTGTTGGAAATTCAGAAATAAATTAGGCAGGCAGACATATAATATATAAAAATAAATATAAAATAGACATATTTTGCCTTCAGTTGACTCCATGATTTAGTTATTGAAATAAAACTTGGAAACAAGTAGCTGTATTACGAACTAGAAAATGTATTGTAAGCTAGAAAATGTGATACAAGCTAGAAAATGTCTGGGGGAGAGGTATGTGGATGGACCTTTCTGAGTTTGCAAAAATCATGAAGATATTTGTATCAAGTGCAGAAGATGATCTTTTGTGTTGATTTCCACTAGTCAGTTTCTTTCCCCAGCCACTTTTGTCATTGCCCAATGGGCTCATGAATAAAGTGGCCATGGTGTGTAGAGATGGTTACGCTTAGCAATATGGACTTCCACTCACCAAGGCCAACCTGGCCACTGGCACAGCTACGTATCCAAACTACAAGCAGCAGAGACTAATATTCAGTTCTTGAGATGGCACCATTCTCTGAGTTGTTCAACTTGCTATCTTATGGCAGGTTGATTACATTAGACCACTTCCATCATAGAAGGGGCAGTGTTTTGTTCTAACTGAAATAGACACATACTCTGGATATAGGTTTACCTTCCCTGCATGCAGTGCTTCTGCCAAAACTACCATCTGTGTACTTACAGAATGCCTTATCCACTGTCACGGTATTCTACACGGCATTGCTTCTGGTCAAGGAACCCACTTCATGGTAAATGTAATGTGGGAATGGGCACATGCTAATGGAATTCGCTGGTCTTACCATGTTCCCCACTATCTAGAAATAACCAGATTGATAGAACAGTGGAATGGCCCTTTGAGGATTCAAGTTCAGCACCAGCTGGGTAGCAATGCCTTGCAGGACCAGGACAGTGTTTTCCAGAAGGCTGTATATGCTCTAAATCAGCATCCACTCAGTGGTACTACTTCTCTCATAGCCAGATTAACAAGTCCAAGAAACAAGGGGTAGCAATGGGAGTCGCACCACTCACTGTCACCTCTAGTGAGACTAGAAAATTTTTTGCTCCAGTTCCTGCAACCTTTAGCTCTGATGATCTACAAGTCTTAATTCCAAAAGGAGGAGCACTCCCACCAGGAGACACAATAATTCCATTGAACTGGAAGTTAAGACTGCTGCCTAACCATTTTGGGCTCCTCAGGCCTCTGAATCAATAGGCAAAGAAGGGAAGTACTATACTGGCTGTGGTGATTGGTCCTGATTATCAGGAGGAAATGGGACTGCTACTACACAATGAAAATAAAGAGTTTGCCTAGAATATAGGAGATCCCCTAGGGTGTCTCTTAGTTTTACCATGCCTTGTGATTAAAGTCCATGGGAAACTGTAACAGTCCAGTCCAAGCAGGACTAGTGAAGGCCTTGAAACTTCAGATGACAGTTTGGATCACCTCACTAGGCCAAAAACTTATCACCAGCTGAGGTGCTTCCTGAGGGAAAAGGGAGTATGGAATGGGCAGTGGAAGAAGGTAGTTATAAGTATAAGCTATTACCACATGATCAATTACAGAAGCAAGAACTGTAATAGTTATGAATATTTCTTTCATGTTTTGTTATAAATATGTTTATATATATATATATATACTTAAAGCAAATATCTTTGTTTTCTTCCTTTTCTTACTTCCTTATCATATGGCAGCCATATGAACCTTATATTGTAGTATTTAAGTTATACTTGTCAAGTTTAAGAGTAAATATTACTCAAGGACTTGTACTCTATTCTGGGGAAAGTTATTGTGTTTCTGGCTGTATGCAGGACAGTTGACTGTTAGGAAAAAAAAAAGACTGTTATTGTGCTTATTTAGAGATTAAGTATGATTTAAGGAGATATGTATGGCTGCCAGGTTGGCATGAGGTGGACCATGATGGTTAAGTTAAGTCCATTTGTCCACTTGGTCAGGTTTTGATGTCCAGCTGTTTGGTCAAGCAAGCACTGTGAAGATATTTTGTGGACCTAAATAATCAGTAAGTTGATTTACAAAATATAATCAGCCATAGATGCAGTCAACTTACTGATAACTTATAAGGCTTTAGCTGATTTTGCCCCTCTTTACCTCTCTAGTCTCATCTCTTGCCACCACCTCCTGATCCTTCTCTCCTACCCTCTGCCTCCACACACATATACATTCTCTGTCTAATCATACTTGGCCTCCTTCAGTTATTCCAGCAAACCTTTGCTCTTGCTGTTGCTTCTACCTGACACTCCCTCCTCTATCCCATATATTTATGGCTAGTTTCTGCTCTTCCCTTTGTATCTGGGTAGATAATAGTTTCTTTAGGAAGCCTTCTCTGACCCCCAGATCTCTGATGGTGCTCTTCCTTTGGTTCCAATCCTCCACATGGAAGGCACTAGAACATCCCTACCACAGTACTTTGGTTGTCATATTGTCACCTAGATTCTATAGCCTCTATGAAGCAGGACCTGTGTCTCTGTTTTCACCACTGCATCCCCAGTATCTGCCTGGCCCATGGTAGATACTCAATAGATATTTTTAAAAATAATCAATTGAATAGACAACAAATGGAGGCGGTTCACTCCTAAAAAATATTCATTCCATTTTACTTAATAATTCCACTTCTAAAATGCTATCTAAAAGAAAGAATCAGAGAAATACAGAAATTTATGTTTATGATAATAGTAAAAAACTAAAAAAAATCTAAATGACTAACAATAAACAATAGGGCTCACTTAAATAAAGCACGGTACTTCCAAAAGAGAGTGTTAAACAGCCATCAGAAATGTCATGTTGAAAACATATCATGAAATAGGAAAATGCACACATTGTAAGCTTAAACACAAAAAAGCAAATATAAAATAATTCCACTTTAATTTTTTAAAAAAATATACTCAATTACATATATATGTATCTCAATTACTTATAAATGTGTAGCTCATAAGAATATACTCGCAGTTACACATAAATATATATATATTTATCTCAATAATACAGAAATAGAAAAAATGAAAGAAGACTGCGCAGTGGTTATTTTGATTGTGGAATTTATGGGTGTTATTTATTTTACTCTTTACATATTCTGTTTTCCAAATTCTTTACAATAAACATGTTTTCCCAGTAGATAGCAGAGTTCTACTTATTTTGTATTACTTTTTTTGTGTAAGGATAAAAAAAATCATAATTTGTTAATTTTATAATTTCATGGGTCGTTTGACATGGTATCTACTTATATGGATTTTAAAGACTTAGTTACTTTCATTGTTACAAAGAAGAATAACAAGGAGATGGCTGATACCTATTTAAAAAGATTTTAATATAATTGCAGTTCTTTTGTAAATCTTTTGACTCTCATACCTTAGAATTAATCTTATTTAATTCTTGAAATCCTTTGAGTTAATACTATGGGTACCAATTATCATCAAACTGATTTGAGGCAACAATAATTTCATTTAGAGAGGATATGGGTTTGGCTAAAAGGTAACTGTCTTTCTTTTTTAAATATAAAAGTCCATTCATTTTCCTTTTAATGAACATTTTAAAGGTTTTTATTGATTTTTTAAGTTTGTCTTTTGTGTGGAAACTGTTACTTTCTTTTTATTTTGTATTATTGCACTACCAATTTTCAATAAGTTATTTGTCAGTCCCACTTCTGTATTTTCTGGTGGGGGATCAGGGGGAAGGTGCTAAGTGGACCTTGAAATTTGTGTTAAAATAATAGCATAGTACTAATGATGGGTTTGTGGGTTTTTTGGGGGGAGCCTCTTTTTGAGGCTTATGGGTTTTCTTCTTTTAAGTAGATAATTGAAATTCTCAGTAGAGTAGGATATATCCATTTGGGAGAACTATGATTAATCACTTATAATTGTACTTTATGTAAAACACCTGATTGAAGTGTTTTTTTACAAAATAAGTTTTTAAGGGTAAGTTAGCAAATGTGTTTCAGGATTTCTTCTCAAAGTGCCATTCCAAAATCATCTTGAAATTTTTTTTTTATTTTTAATTGTCTTGATGTTTGAATTTTTAGGTTTCATGCTGTATTAAAATTGTGTACTACAGTCCTGAAAATATGTACAGTATATATTATGAGCTACACATTGTTGTCTATTGTAACTTTAATTATGTTTTTGTTTCAGAGAATATTGTCTTTTTATCTATTCAAAACCCATTTTCATGAATGGTTAAAAATGATAACATTTGGATCCATAATTAGCTAGCTAGCAATTTGGTTCTTTTTTTCTAATAGGTTAAATAATAAAAATTTGGGGATATGATTTTTAATATTGATGTAAATTTTCCTTTTATAGTAATGATTTAATTAGAATTTTTTTTAAGAAGTCTTCTCTTACCTGCTGTTCCCACAATCATGTAAGGGAAGGCTTATTAGAGGAAGTGATATTTAAGCTGAGAACTGAAAGGTAGATAACGTTTATCTAGATAATGTAGGGATAAGGATATTGGGGATAGGGATAAAGCATGGAGAATATATCCCAGAGAAAGAAAATAATGTATTTAAATATGCATGTTAAAGAAGCTACTAATAATGATGGATAAAATAAAAACTATCACTAATTGAATTAATGTTAATTATGGGAAACTCTATGAAGCACTTTATATGTGTTAATATATTTAGTCCTTACAGCAACCATATGAGAAAGTTGTTATTATTGCACCTATTGATTGGTTATAAATTACATTATGAATAATGTAGTTTATAATTCTCTTTTTTTCCTCCTCATTAAGTCTAAATTTAGGGGCTTTGGTTGGTTTCCATGAGCCAGAAATGGTCCATAGACATTTTTGCATATTTTAGTTAAAAGGATATGTGTTTGTGTTTGTGTGTGTGTGTGTATAAAATGGCATTTTAGCTTGACATTGAAAAGAATAGTATATTAAGTACAAAGATTATCCATATTTATATGGATAATCTAATCTATGACTTAACATTAAGATTAAAGTTTCCAGTTTACAAGAAATACAAGGGATAGAGAAGAAGTAATCAATACTATGAAAAAACAATAGGACATATCCAGATTGTGACACATTCTAAAGGTAATTGGCCTGCACTCTGCAGAAAAGTCAGTATCATAAAAAACAAAAAGACAGAGAAGCTATAGATTAAATTACATTGAAAGAGATATTGCAAGCAAATGTAATGTAATTCTTGAAATGTAATGTACTTCATGAAACAAAGCTATAAAAGACATTTTGGGGACAACTAAAAAATTTTGGATGTTGACTAAATATTATATGATAGTATGAAAATTTAGTATTAATTTTCTTAGGTGTGATAATGATACTGTGGTTATGTAGGAAAAGGTCCGTATTCTTAGACATGCATGCTGAAGTGTTTAGGGATGAAATGTAATGTTTGAAAAATTACAATATAATAATTTCTCTAAAATTTCACTTTTTAGAAAGTCATTAATAGAATTCCCAAGTATCAAACATTTATAAAATGCTTAATTTAATTTACCTTTTTGTCATCTGCTATTTTTACTATAGTATTTATCACCATATGACTTGTTTTTTGTTTAATCCTCATTCCCATCCTCAACTAGAATGTCAGTTCTGTGAGGACCATGACTTTCTTTTATCCTTACTGCTGTAGCAGTAAGGATAGTATCTGGCACATAGTAGACTGTAATAAATATTTATTGGGTGAATGAATGAATAGGGATAACTAATCTCAACCAGACTCCCCATTTCTTTGTAACTAAGGATATTTAAAATATTTTTTATCAAGTATTGTTAACTAGAAATAATCATGAATTGTTTCTTTTGTTTCAGGGAAGTTGGGAAAAGAGAATTTTGAAGAGTTTAAATAGTATGTGCACTGAACTGAGTATCCCACTGGCACGAAAGGTACTTTTAACATTTCTTGGTTTAAGTATTGTGAAATAAGTACTAGGAAGTATTATGAAGTTATAAATTAGGCAGATGTCTTTTTTTAAAATGTATCAATTTGTTTTGAAACAAAAAATCTATAAAAGATCAATTATGTGGATGCATTCTGTATATATTTCTATTATATATGCTGTCGTTTGTTTTATAGTCAACCTATGCTTTTTGAGAATAGAAATAATAGAATCTAACATGTAGATTTTTCAGGTATTTAAAGACTTACATTACCTTAGGTCACCTTACTTTTTGGCTAATTCAGCACAGTAGCCATATTTCTTAAATCAGAGTTGGTTTTGGTATACTATGATAGTGTAATAGCCGATATGGTACCATCTTTCAGGTATTAAAAGAGGAAACAAGAAGAATGATTTCTCCTCTCTCTGCAGAACTAGAATTCTATTTAGAGCTAATACTGAACATTTATCTGTCATCCTGAGCTTTGAGTGGGGAGAGATGGAAAAGGAAAGAGGCCACTTGAGGGATGGTCTCAATTCTTTATAGCTGTTCATGAGTAGAAGAGAACAAGTTTACTTTCACTCCATTCTCCCTACCTGCTATTTATTCCTTATTGTAAGACAGAATATAGAGGATGTACTTTGTATAACCTCCAAGGACAAGTCACTGAAAGCACCAAAAGGTGTAAAAAAAAAAAAAAAAAGATAAATTTAAATGAAAAAATTGTCTACATATGTAGTATTGTGTGATACACTGTCTTTCATATAGGAAGATGATATTCCTGATGCACAGTCATACTCTCTTGGCCAGTCCCCCTTGTGATGCATTTCTGAGATTGCTGGATGGGGTAAGAGATGTAGTATGTGGCTGAGGAGCAGTTTTTCTTTCTGAAATTTAGTGGCCAGTACAGGTCATTTACCTTCTTTTCTTGGGCTCATTAGCACCATATACTAATTGAACCATTGAGACTAGCTGTAATGTAATAGATAAATATTAATAATTTAAATATGATACCAAAAAAAGTTCACCAGATGTAATGAAATTATTTTTCCTTATGTTGCATTAGCTTATTTAAACTTCTAGATAAGTTATTGATTCTTATTTTTCAGCTGCTCTGCTAAACTTCATAAAATGAAACCAATTTTAAAATTACCTTTTTTAGAGACCAGTTGCAGAACAGAAAGAACTTCTCAATAAATGGAATGAAATGGGAACTGATGAACCAGGTAGGTAGGTGTATGAAGAACTCTTTGTATATGTGGTAATGGAAAAGAAGTGCCTTCTCAATTATGGATCCAAAGTGACATAATTAATAATAATTAACAATTCTTTTGAAAGAATATAAAGTTCCCCTACCCACAAATTTAAATATTCACAGTTTAAAAATTAGTAACTTTGGTCTCTATCAATTCACTTATAAATAATCTATCGCAAATTTATGAATAGGGGTCTCAATTTCTTCTAGAATTGTGTCATTTAGGCTGTCAAGGGGAGGGACTGTTTCCATCTTTGTGTCTCTAGTACATAACACAATGTATGACAAATAATTAATGTTCAGCAAATGTTTGAATTAATCCAATTGCACAGCAACATTATGAAAGGACCACTAACATTTATTATGAATAAACCTTCTTATAATATATTAACTGAAATTTTGTTTTAATCTCTTCTATAAATTCTAGATTTAAGCCTTTTCAGACCTGTTTACGCACCTAAGGATTTTCTCGAGGTAAGTTCTGTTAAATAAGTAGATGTGTATTAAAAGGAAATAATATGAAAGAAATGATGATATAAGAATATCTCCAGAGGGTTCACCATGTATAAAAAAACCCAGAGCCACTGAAGAATTTAAGCAATGGAATAACATGATCAGATTTGTGTTTAGAAATTGCTTTTGGAAAACATAATGGAGTGTGGAAAGATTAGAGGCAAGTAAACCAATTAAGAAGTTTTTGATTAAAAATCATGTAACCTGCTCCCTGATATGTAGAGGTGTTCAGTGAATGTTTTCCTTTTTTACCCTTCCTTGTTCTAGTACTATCGGCAAAACATGATGAGGGTCTGAACTAAGAGAATAGCATTGAAAATGGCAAGAAAATTGGACAGATTTGAAAGAGATTTTAAGGAGGATTTGGTGACTGATTAGATTTGAAGGGTCTATGGGCAAATGAGGAATAAGGTTGACTTTCAAGTGTCCAGATTGGGTAATTGCACCGAGGTAATTTGTCTTTGTTCACTGAGAGAATACAGGAAGAAGAACAGGTCCTTCAGTGAAGATAAGATTAGTTAAGTTTAAGTGACATATAGACTATTCATACAGGATTCTCCACTAGACATTTGGAGCTCATTAATTTTTTTTCATTAATTATTTTAATTTACCCATCTTTAATGCCACCTTTCTCTAATAACTTACATGTAATCCATCAGCAAATCTTGTCAGTTTTATCTAAAAAAAAAATAATTCCAGAATCTATCCACTTACCACCACCACTGTTACCTCCCTGGTCCAAGCAACCATCATCTCTGTCCCCAACAGGTAGAACAATACTTGGTGCATAGTTATACTCAATAAATATTTGTTGAATGAATGAGTAAATGAAATAATGAATCTTTCACGTCTAATTTTTATCTGTTTTGCACTTAATGTCTCTAATACTGGTTTTGCCAGCATAAAACTGTTAGAAATTATTTCAGGCCTTTGGGGGATGTAAATAGTTTCTTTTTAACTTTAAAATGAAGTTTATTTGGTCAAAAACTGCCTCTGTCTTGATCGTTTTATTTCTCTTTGCTTATTAAATCTCTTTTGTAACATTTAAGGGCTGAAATTTCATGTGATTTTTATGTTGTCATCTTTAACTGTGTTTTCTCCTTAATAGCTCATAACATTCTACTTAATAACTTATAACTCATGTCTCTTTGAGGACAATTGCTGAATGGATCCTTCCCTTATTTATGCTGAGATTCTTCTTTAATTCAAGAACATTTTCTATAATTATTTTCTTGGGTATAGTTTTTATATTGCTAATATTGTCTCATTCCTGTCACTCTGTATTCATAGTTTCTTCTTCTTTTTCTGTTTTTCTATTTGTAAGTTTCCCATGCAGTGTGATCCCTTATTTGTGTAATTAGGCTAAAACTGTACTATTCTATGTTAGTGTATGTTTAACACTGTTGAGTCTTTGCTAAATCTTTTATTTTTTAAAGCAATTGCCACTGTTACTTTTATTTTGAATATCATGCTTGAAATTTTAGAAAAATCTTTTGGCAATATAGCATATCCCCATTTTATCAGCCATTAGTTATCATTAGTTCATTAATGACTTCCTCAGATAAGGTAGTGTTTCTGCTACCATAATCTACTTTACTGAGTTCTTGATGATCTCTTCTTTTTCCTTCAAGAGTTTCAATTTAAAAATATTTTAAAATTATTATTCTTTCCAGAGAAATGCATTTAACTGTTAAAAAATGAGAGAACAAATATAAAAGATAAGTTAAAGTAAAAATTACCCACAATACCATCAACTGCAATAACCACTATACTTACTATACTTTTTAAAAAACTTAATATATTATGAGCATTTGTCATGTCATTTAGCACTTTGCCTATATTAATTGAAGCATATTACATTATATCTTATCGATTAACCATAATTTAACTATTTTTCTCTAATGGGATATTTCAGTTGTTTCATACTTTTTCATTATAAAGTACTTAATTAACGTTTTTCTGTATTGTTTCCAAGCATCTTTATTTCCTTAAAATTCTATTCCATAGTCATATTCATAGAAGTAAAATTCCTAGGTTAAGGATATGCAAATATCTAATATATTTTATCTGCTTCTATATGATAAATTTGATTCTAAAATTTCTTTTTTTTCCCTTATGAGATTGATTTGGAGGAGATACCCTGCAATGTTACTTTACCATTTTTCTAAAAGCCTTGTCAATTTCTTATTTTAAAAGGGTTAGAGTTTGTTCTAAATTTTTTTCTTGGTAAATTGTAATCAAGCAATTTTCATTTTTCTGTAACCTTCCTTTGTAAAACCTGATGAGGCAGTTTTCATTTTTTTCTTATCTCACAGTTTTTATTTCTAACTAAACCCTTAACTTTTTGAAGTTATATGGTAGGTCATCTATTGAGAATATTAAAGCAACCTAATTAAAAGCATGTTTATGGTATTATAGTTTGACATTTCAATAAAATTTTATGTTGGTTTGGAATGTAATTAAAGTATGTCCGTAGCCTCAAATACTTTTTAATTTTGTAGGGATAGCACCAAAAGTATCGTTGCCAATTTTATAAGTGTAAACAACATACAAAGAAACTAACCAATTCTGTTGAATTTGTTTTTAAAGGTATTAATTAATCTTCGCAACCCAAATTATGAAAATAGTGATTCTCTTAGTTTCAGGACTCATTTGGGTTTAATCCAAGTTCCTCTGAAAGTAAAGGACATTCCTGAATTGGTAAGTAGAGACATTTACAAATAAATTAACATATTTTAGAAGTAACCATTTAAAAAAATATTATAGCATAGCCTGTATCTAACATAATAGGACAGTATACTCATTAAATAAATGAATAGAATGAAGTTTTTAAATTGCAAATTTGTATATAGAGAGAGCAAGTTGCTTTTCTAGTAGAGCAGAGATGAGTTTGCCCCAAACTTTTAATGTTTTTGCTTTATCTTCATTTTGATAAAGACCATAGATAGCTCAAACAAGCTCAAACAAGATAGCTTGTTTGGGATTTAGATGCCTGAAGTATGGCTGTATATCAAACTGATTGAAACTAAATTATTTTTAAGACAGTACATTTTATTTAATCCAACCAACTTTTACTGAGTCTATATCATGGTGAGGCACTGAGGGAGAAAAAGGAAAGTTGAGGATGAATTAGAGACTGTATTTTTCCTGGAGACCATCACAGTTTGGTGATGAAGTTAATTTTAAAGTAGAATAATCATGGGAAGGTGGAAAAATTTCCTGATATAGAGTTAAGAAATTATCAGACCCTCTTCTTTTGTTAATCACCCCAAGATAATAAGGAGCATAGAAATGTAAATAATATCTTTGGTGAAACTAGGAAATAAAAGTAGGTATATTAAGATAGAGAGCTGATGGGAGAATTATAAATGGCATAGGGAGGAAAAAGGTCAAATTTTAGTGTCTTTAGAAAATGGGAATTATGGATGTGAAATGTGGCAATAATCAGTTTATTATCTCTCAGCTTCAAATACACTTTTATTTGGCTCTGCTTTGTTATACTGGAGCTGCATGCACCCTATAAACATTTCTCCTTTGCCAACTGGCTTGATAATTAGGCTTTGTCAATAGACAGTGCCAGAGGGACACTGTATGGCCATAGCAGGAGGAAGAGTTTCCCTTCCTGGTTGCAGTGGTATGCAGGAGCCGGCCCAGCAGCACTCACTTCAAGTAGCACTTGTGGACCAGCTTTAACCCATACCCTCTGGCGAATTTCTTTGCCATCACTAGTCTGCGTGTTCCATGACAGCCACTCCCTTTCCCTAACTGTCTGAATCTCAGTCTTGTTATGGGGCATAGAGCCTTCTTCTAAGTTCTTAATTCCTTTTTGGGTCATTCTTCTTAAGTGTGAACTATTGCTGTTTTCTGCATTTCATACTTTGGTTTTTTTCTCTGTTCACATTTCTGTTATGGTTTTTGTTTCCTTACGGGACACTGACTGATACAAGAAGCAAGAGGATTTTGGAAAGGCTCAAGAAGATAGTGGTGAGCCACAGGACTGAAAATACAAATTGTATAAAAATTTGTATCAGAAGAAGTTAGACTCCCAGGTCCCTACCACCTTGCATTATCAGGTGACTCCTCCTCCACCTTAGGAGACCAGAGGTTTATTCATTGGAGAATCAGAATAAAAAAGACTATAGTTTAGAGACCTCAGACCTAGAGAAGTACAGATATAGGACACTGTACTGAAAACAGAGGGATTAAATGAAAGTCTGATGAGACTAATACTTTCACCTCTTAATCTCCTTTCACTATGCCTACCTAGTCCTCTCCTTTTCCTACCCTCCACCAATTCAAGAATGCCACAGAAAAGATTTGCATGGATTTGGAGAACACTTGTAAAAAAAGACAGCTGGTGACTATAAAATACTTAACAATGAAGCCCTACACATTCTAAGCTCAGTTCTTACAGACAGGGCTTCTAGTTAGTTTTTATTGCCTTGTTCCTAAATATGAATGAGCAGATTAGATCCCCAGAATTTGAAAGCTTCCAGTGTGAAAGGCAAAACCCAAAACTGAAAGAAAGAAGTAGAGAAGAATAACAAATTCAGGCAGTGAGTGCAGTGCTTTATCACAACTATCAAGCATTATCTCATGTTTGCATTTACGTGCACACTCGTGTATACAGTTGACCAGAACTGATACCAGCTTCACTTAGATTTGATAAATAATACAGGATAGAAAACATAGATGTTTTATGACATTATCATATGTATATATATAACACTTCATTGGGAGTCCTTATGGCCATCCAGCTACTTTCCAGCCCCTATAAGATATATTTTCAATTGGAAGATAAAATCACATAGGTAAATGAAGGCCATCTAACCTGAGAAAGTCTCATACATAATAGGAATTGTTTCTTGTGACATTTATGAGTATAGCTTCCAAATACTCTTAAGAGACACCATACTAGGCACAGGCAACCAAGAGTTGGCACAAGTTTTTCCAATATTTTTTATAGTCCATCTACAGTCCTCCATTTCAGATACAGTTTACAGTCAAGGGTCATCATTTTTCAGTAAGTAATGTTGCTTGATAACCTAGCTCGCATTCCATTAACATTTCTCTTTGTAGTCCAGTACATTTTCAGGGCTGGAATAAGTAAACCCAAGATCGTTTTCACATGGACAAAGGGGTTAGCCCATTGTTAAGCATTTCTTCCATATAGAAGACTTTAAAGAAATCATTAATATTCTCAGAGAGATAAGATGTATTGACTGTGAAATAAAAACAGAGTTTCATTAAAAGAATAAGACAGAGAATAAAAAAGAACTTTTAGGAATCAAAAATATGGTACACAAAAAATTCAGTAGAAGAGTTGAGAAAAAAGCTGAGGAAATGCCTACCCAATGATAGATCAAAAAGCAAAAGTCCCAAAGAATAAAAAATAGGAGGGAAAATATTTTTTCAAAAGAAAGAATCAATTCAGAAAGGCCAATATCTGACCAGTAGCAACTCCAGAAAGAGAAAACAGAAATAAGGAAATTTATTGAAAGTTTCTAAGAACAGAAAGAAATGGATCTCTGGTGTATGAAAAGTCCCACCCAGTACCTGATACAATGAATGAAAAAAGACCCACATCAGGGCCCCCATGAAAGAGAATATTCTAAATACATTTTATAGAAGAAAAACACATTGTACACAAAATATCAAGAGACACAGTGGCATCTTACTTCTCAGCAGCAAGACTAAAAGCCAGGAGATTTTACAGTGATGGTTTTAAGAATCTAAGAGAATGATTTCAAATCTAGAATTCTACACACAACCAAGAGTCAATCAGTGTGAAGTTGGAATAGATATTTTCTGACTAATGTGATCTACAATATTTACGTTCCATTCATATTTGCTTGGATAGAAATGCTCTGTAGGAAGGTAGTAAATAAAAAGAGCAAAACATGGGACCCAGGAAATGAAGTTACAACCAAGAAAAGGAGGAACTTCCATAATGAGAATGAAGAAAGGTTCCAGGACAACAGCTGTGCAACAGGACTGGAATGCAGCAATCCCAGATTTGAGCAGGAGGTTGGAAGGTTGCAGGAAAGATGTCTCCTAGAAAACAGCAAAAGGATTGATGATTTGACAGGTTTTTGATTTTGCATGTGGTAAAATCATAAAACCACATGCAAAATCATATTGAGGAGGACCTTTTCAGGGTTGTGAAAGGGTGTAAAAAGAGATAAATGATTAGAGAAAATTGCATAAGTGAAAAAATAGTTTAATTGTGATAAAACAATTAAAGAAAGTGCAAGGAAGGAAACCTTTGTAGCGTACTATGTGGCTAAGCAGTGAATAATATTTATATAACCATAATAATGTAAACTTTTAATATGGATTTGATTAAGCATTGACATATAATTATATTGGTATGATTGGGGGGGGAGATTTACATGAGCTAAAATCCTCATTTACCATGCAAAGTCAATAGATAGTATTTGAAACTGGTGAGTAAGAGATAACAATATATACTTGTTACTTGGAGATATTGAGATAAATACCAGAAGAAGCTGAAAGTGGTTGTTCATGGGTAACAAGTCAATTATGATTGTAAGTATATTGGGAAAGAAGCTGTAAGATAGGAAATTGCTCTTTTGTTGCTGCTGCTGCTATTGTTGATTTCACTTCTTAAACTATTTGCTGCATGTAGAGGTAGCAGAGAATGATGGTTAGATGATTAGACTCTGAAATTAACCAACCTGGGTTTAAATCATGGCCTTACCATGTATTGGCTTTGTGACCATGGGCAATCTATTTATTTTCCCTGTGCTTTAGTTTCCTCACCTGTAAAATATGGATAATGGTGATACTTCATTGAATGTTGCACAGAACAAATAAGTTCAAATATATAAAGCATGTAAAATGGTATTTGGTCGCAAGTGTTGCAAGTCCTTTTAGTAGAGGTTTAAACAAAGTGCTATGACTGTACAGAAGACAAAGATGCAAATTCTCCTAGAAATGGTGGGGAAGTCATCTCAGAAGTATTACCACTTGAACTGGTCTTGAAAGATGACAAAAAGCTTGCAGGGAAAGGATAACGTAAGGGAAAATGTTTGACATGTATATGAGTGAGACTAATTACGCCTTTTCTCTGACTAAAGGGACCTTGCGCTGACCTGTATGCATTCTTGGCTGTGGCTAATTTCCAGGAAACTGAGGCTATACCACCAAGAATATGCTTAATCTTTCTCTTCCTGCAGTTGTCAGCGATAGATGTTTCTGACTTCCCTGCATCATGCAGCATGGCAATACAGTGATTCTGACTCCAGGACTCATTGTCTATCTGTGTCTAGGCTGTCTGTAAGAGTATTGAAATTAGTGAGGCTCAGTGAGTCCTGTGATCCTATAATCAATGGCCCTTAAACCTAGTTCACCTATGTAGATTAAACCATGTTGAAGGGAAATGTCTTGAAATGGAAATTCTTTAACTCTAGAGTGAAGTTACTGAGTAAATCTTTTTTACTATAAGTCTCATGGAGGCAGGTGTTGGAACTAGAGCTCGGTGGTGTGGTGCAGTATTTATTGGGTCCCTCTACTATATGTCAGGCACTATGAAGTCCTGAGGGTGCATAAGTGCACAGGAAACCATCTGTATTAATTTGTTGAAGCTGCTGGAATGTAATATATTGAAAATGGAATGGATCTTTAAAAGGGAATTTGTTAAGTTACAAGTATACAGTTCTAAGGCCATAAAAATGTCCAAGCTAAAGTATCCAGAGAAAGATACCTTGACTCAAGAAAGACCAATATCTGTCACATAGACAGCAGGTGGCTGGCATCTGCTGGTCCTTGTTCCCAGTTGTTGCTTCGAGCTCCTGATGCCAGTGATTTCCTCTCTAAGCATCTGTGGGCCTTCACATCTCCATGGAAACAATCCAAAAAGTTCCACCCACAACTAGGTGTGTCATATCTCCATGGAAACAGTCCAGTCAAGTTTCCACCCCACAACACTGAATTAGGATTAAAAGAAACATGGCTTTTCTGGGGAACATAATTTCAAATCAGCACATTCTACCCTCTGGACCCCCAAAGACATGTTCTTCCCTTATACAGAATACATTGGTTTCTTCACAATATCACAGAAGCCTTAAACCAGTTCAGTAACAATATAAATATCATAAATACCAAGTCAAAAAACAGTACAGAATCTCATCAAAATCAATTACAGGCATGATCTGTTCTAATGAAGTCAGTGAAGGAAAGGTGTCTTAGAATAAATGGAAGACAATGATTAATGGAAGAAAAAAATTATCTTTTTATCTTTTATTCATTAAAAATGGGTAGCATAGGGCGGGCCACTCTGGCTCAGCAGGTAGAGTTCTCGCCTGCCATGCCGGAGACCCGGGTTCGATTCCCCGTGCCTGCCCATGCAAAAAAAAATGGGTAGCATAGGATGCAGTGCCTTTTTAAAGTACAGATAAAAATCAATGTAGTTGAAAAATTGAAATATAATGGTTGCTATTTAGAATACACACAAAAATATTATCTGTGTTTTAGACTGAAAAACTGTCTTGCAAGGGACATGATAAATCACTAGCTTAAATAATAATAGATAATTGAGAAGGATTAAAAACTAATTCAATTTTTTAAAGGAGAGGGAAGAATGATTTTAGCAATTAAATAGTAACGAAATGCTGAAGCAAATATTAGTAGAAATATTTAATTACTTAGGGAATAAAATGAATGTGAATAATATGGAGTTTTTATATGTTTAAAAAAATACCAGACAAGCATGTTTACTTTGCTCAGACATCAGTACGTAAGTAGAAGTGTGGTAATAAATCTAATCTATCCTTATTGTAACAGAACACTTGGTGATTCAATTTTTCTTAAAAATTAATTTGTCTTGGATATTTTCAGTGTTTAGTTCATTAAGAGTTGAATGAAGTACAGTACCATAGAAAGCACATATACAGAATTATATTGATGATTTTAGACAATGATTTTAGGAGATAAAATTGATATGTGCTACATATATTGTTTGAGTGAGTGTGTATGTATGTTTTTTAGGAAAGGTTAAATTGTTCTTAACTCAAAAGGATAATTATCATTTCCTGCCTTACTGATTAATCCACTACCTAAAAAGTTAAAATCAAGAACTGTTTTAAAAATTGTTTCTTTAAGTAATGGCATTACTCATATTGATCAGAAGACATCGAAGTAAAAGCCTTTCTTAAACAGGAAAAATTCGGGGAAATAAAAAATATCACTGAAGGTTGTACATTTGGAGAAATAATATGTGTTTAAGTTTCTTTTTCTTATACCTTTACTTGTGTTTTTCCTAGACATGTATTTTCTATCCATGCATATTTCACATGAATATAACATGTCACATTGTAATACTTGTAGTAAAAAGAAACATGCTTATTATTCTCCTTAATTTTGGACTAATGCATTACAATCTAGATATTTGAAAGTGTCCTTTGTAAAGGTACTTGGATGAAGAAGATTTAGTTAACGTTGTCATTTTTATTTAAACTGGTATTTAGGAAAAGGTGATGTTTTTTTCTTATTGTGTGTAGCAAAATCTCAGATATATGTTAATTCTATGTATGTTATCTTTCAGAAAGAATTCTTTGTAGAACTGAGCTTAAATACAGGACAACTGGGTATAGATGATTCTACACAAGTGCCTCCTGGTTCGTATTTCTCCTATGTGGCATATAATTAATTATAATTTACAGAAATTTTAAGGTTTATCTTGCTATTTCCAAACTAACCTAGTAATTTTTTAATATTTAAAAACTGAGCAAGCTTTTCCTCTCTCCTTTGGTTACTATTAATTGTTGAAAAGGATTCCATATGTTGTAATTATCAGAATTCAACTAAATTAAAAAAATTTTTTATTAAGAAATCTTTACACACTCCACTAGATTTTGTAAGTCTTGTTATTTGAAGATGCTTTAAATAGTTTTCAAAAGTCATAAGATGTACAAAAATCATTGTATTGGCAAAATCTTCATTGGTAGCACTCATACTCAACTGGCCACCACTATCTTATTTTAATTATTTTTCATATCAAGCTAAGTGAACAATGGCATGTAGAGTAAATTTAAGTTTTAAAAATCAAGGTCTTCTAAACCTTAACTATCCATATAATTTCCCTGACTTTTCTCTTTTTATTGCATAAGTACAGTGTACTTTTCATAAGAGAACAAATTCACGTTTAGTTATAATGTAAAGGAAGTAAAATTGACTCAGAGTATGGGAGTCCTATATTGTACTAGAAATAATACTAGACAGAGGGTCCGGGGGCTTTCTAGCTTTCCCTCTGCCACTGGCTAGCTGTGTGATTTATACAAGTCACTTTACATCTCTGGGTCCTCTTCTTCTTCTATAAAATAAGGAAGTTTATGGTTTATTATTGTTATTATTACATATAGAAAAGTCCATATGTCATAAGAGGACAGTTCATTTAATTTTTATAAATTGTACACATCTACTACAATACCACCGAGATCAATAGATGGAAGCCATCCTCCTACCCTTTTTCAATATTTATCTTCCATTTCAAACCTGATTTCTAACTGTCAATTAGTTTTTCTCGTTCTTGAACTTATATGAATGGAATCATACAATGTATACTCTTTGAGGTTTGACTTCTTTTGCTCAGCATATGTGTGTGAGATTCAGCAATGTTGTTGTGAATATGCAGTTCACCTTTTTGCTTTGCATTTTTCAACTGTATGAATATACCACACATTTATATATACATTCCACTTTTGATGGGTATTTGGGAAGTTTCAAGTTTGTGGCTTTTACAAATAAGGCTGCTATGAACATTCTAGTTTGTGTCTTTTGCTAAACATACATATTCCCTTTTGTTGAGTATATAACCAGGAATCCAGTTTCTGGCCATACGATTTGTATATGTTCAGCTTTAATAGATAATGCCAAGCAGTTTTTAAAAGTGGTAGTACCAATTTTCACTTCCACCAACAATGTATGATTATTCTGGTTGTGCTTTATCTTTGTTATACTTGGTGTAATCCACATTCTTTTTTTTAGTCATTTTGGTGTGATAGTGGTATTACATTATGGTTCTAACTTTTTTATATTGTATGAAATAGCAGAATTACCACCTTTTAAACATGAGAAAATGAGAATGTTAGGTAAGTTGCCCAAGGTCACAAAGCTAGTGAGTGATGCATCCAGGATTCAGAACTAAGCAGTCTGACTCCAAAATCTGCCACACTATGCTGCCTCCCCTCTTGGCGCCTTGTTTGTTTTTTCAGTCAATTTTTTTTATTAGAGAAACTGTAGGTTTGCAGAAAAATCATGCATAAAATACAGGATTCTCATTTACCACCTTAGTATTAATACCATGAGTTGTATATTTGTTATAATTGATGAGAGCACATTTTTACAATTGAACTATTAGCAGTACTCCTTAGCATTCACTGCTTGTATTGCCCAGTCCATGTATATTTCAAAATTTTTATTCTAGAAACTCATATATAACCTAAAATCCCCCCCCTTTTTTGTGTATACTGTGTAGAGGGGATCACATTTAATTTTTTTTCCATGTGAGTACCCCATTATTGCAGTTGAATTTTTATTTTGGGGTGAAGTGTATGGGCTGGGAATTGAACTCGGGTCTCCTGCATGGCAGGTGAGAATTCTGCTGCTGAACTACCCTTGCACCTAAAATTTCCACTTTTAACCACATACAAATATATAATTCACTGCTGTTAATTATGTTCTCAACGTGTGTTACCATTACCATCAGCCACACCAGAACTTTTCCATCATCCCAAATACAAACTCCATACAATTTAATCCTTATCTCCCTATTTCCTACCTCTGCCCCATCCCATGGTAACCTGTATTCTAGATTCTGACTATGAGTTTGCTTATTCTTTTATTTCCTGAGTAAGAGCATACAATTCTTTTGTGTCTGGCGTATTTCACTCAACATGATGTTTTCAGGATTCATCCATGTTGTTACGTATATCAATACATTCCTTTTTTACAGCTGAATAATATTCCATTGTGTATATATACCACATTTTGTTTATCCACTCATCCATTGATGTACACTTGAATTGCTTCCAACTTTGGCAATTGTGGATAATGACAGCTATGAACATTTTCTTGGATATATATACTTAGCAGTGGGATTACTCTCTGAGGAATTGCCATACTGTTTTCTGTGGTGGCTGTACCCTTCTACATTCCCAGCTACAATAAGTGTTCCTTTTTCTCTGCATCCTCTCCAATAGTTGTAATTTTCTGTTGTTTTTCTGTCTTTTAATAATAGGTGTTCTAGTGGGTATGAAATGTTATTGCATTGTAGTTTTGATTTGCATTAAATATCTAGTGATGTTGAGCATCTTTTCATGTGCTTTTTGTTTATCTTCTTTGGAGAAATGTCTGTGCAAGTCCTTTGCCCACTATTTCATTTTGTTGTTTGTTTTTCTGTTATTGAGTTGTAGGATTTCTTTATGTATTCTGGATATTAAACCCTTATTGGATATGAGTTTTCAAATAATAAAATGTGAGTCCTAAAGCTTCAATCTTCTTTTCAACATGGTTTTGGCTATTCAGAGTCTCTTACCTTTCTGTATATATTTGATGATTGGCTTTTCCAGATCTGCAAAAAAAAGGCTGTTAAATTTTGATTGGGATTTCATTGACTCTGTACATCAGTTTGGGTAGAATTGACGTCTTAGCAATCAATATCTGGTCTTCCAATCCATAAACACGAAATACCCTTCCATTTATTTAGGTCTTCTTTTGTTTCTTTTAGCAATATTTTATAGTTTTCTGTTTAAAAATCCTTTACATCTTTGAGTAGGTTTATTCTAAATATTTTATTCTTTTTTTTTTTCACATGGGCAGGCACCAGGAATCGAACACAGGTCCTCGGGCACAGCAGGCAAGCGTTCTTACCTGCTCAGCCACCGTGGCCCGCCCAATATTTTATTCTTTAGTTGCTAATGTAAATAGAATTTTTTCTTGATTTCCTTCTCAGACCGCTCACTGCTAGTGAATACAAACACTGCTGATTTTTGAACGTTGATCTTCCACCCAACTACTTGACTGGATTCATTATCTAGCTCTACTAACTTTCTTGAGGATTTTTAAAAAGGATTTCTTGTATACAGGATCATGTCATCTGCAAATAGTGAAAATTTTACTTCTTCCTTTCCAATTTGAAAGCCTTTTATTTCTTTTTCTTACCTAATTACTCTGAGCTAGAACTTTAAGTACAATGTTGAATAACATGATGGCAGGTGGCATTCTTGTCATGTTCCTGATCTTAGAAGGAAAGTTGTTAATCTTTCACCATTAATTATGATATTAGCTGTGGGTGTTTCATATATTCCCTTTTACATGTTGAAGAAGTGTCTTTCTAATATGTTTTTCTAAGTGTTTTATCAAGAAGGGGTGCTGGGTTTTGCCAGATTCCTTTTCTGTATCAGTTAGATGAACATGTGTTTTTTTTTCCCCTTTATTCTGTTAAAGTGGTATTACATTAATTAATTTTCTTGTGTTGAACCACGCTTGCATACCTGGAATAAATCCCACTTGATCATGGTATAAAATTCTTTTAATGTTCTGTTAGATTCAGTTAGCTGGTATTTTGTTGAGGATTTTTGCGTCTGTCTCTATAACAGATACTGGTCTGTGGTTTTCTTTTCTTGTGGTATCTTTATCTGGCTTTGGTATGAGGGTAGTGTTAACTTTATAGAGTGAATTAGGGAATATTCCCTCCTCTTCAGTGTTTTTGAACAGTTTGAGCAGGATTTGTATTAATTTTTCTTGGAATATTTAGGAAAATTCCCTTGTGAAATCCTCTGGTCATGGGCTTTATTTTTAGTTGGGAGTTTTGGTTACTGATTTAATCTCTTTGCTAATTATACAATTATTGAGATAGTCTGTTTCCTCTTGAGTCAGTGTAGGTAGTTCCTGTGTTTCCAGGAACTTGTCTATATCATCTAAGTTACCTAATTTTTCGGTATATAGTTGCTCATAGTATCCTCTTATGGTTCTTTTTATTTCTGTGGGGTCTGGAGTAATGGCCCCCTTTCATTTCTGATTTTAGTTGTATTCTCCCTTTTTTTCTTTGCCAATTTAGCTAAAGAATTGTCTATTTTATTATCTTTTAAAATAACCAACTTTTGATTTTGTCGATTTTCTCTCTCTTTTTTTTTTTTTTTAATTCTCTTTTTCATGTATGTCCACACTAATATTTGTCATTTCCTTCCTCCTACTTGCTTTGGCTTTAGTTGGCTCTTCTTTCTCTACTGCCTCCAATTTTGAGGTTATGTCTCTGATTTAAAATTTTTCTTCTACTTTAATATAAGGATTTTAAACTATAAATTTCCCTCTAGTTCTGGCTTTTCTGCATTCTATAAGTTTTGGTATGTTGTGTTTTCATTTTCATTGACCTGAAGATATTTCCTAATTACCCTTGTAATACCCAACCTCTTTAACCCATTGGTTGTTTAAGAATACATTGCTGAAAAAAAATTAAAAAAAAAAGAAAACATTGCTTAATTTCCATAAATTTTGAATTTCCCAGTTCTCCCTCTGTTTTTGATTCCTAGCTTATTCTATTTTGATTTTGTGTAATATCATTATTTCTGAATTTACTAAGACTTATTTGTGATGTAAGCTATGGTCTATCCTGGAGAATGATCCATGTGTACTAGAGAAGAATGTGTATTCTTTTGCTGTTGGGTGAAGTGTTCAATATATATCTGTTAGGTATAGTTCATTTAGAATATCATTCAACTCTTGTATTTCTTTATTGATCATCTGTCTAGGTGTTCTATCCAAAATTGAAAGTGGTGTTGAGGTCTCCCACTGTAAGTGTAGAATTATCTATTTCTTCCTTCAAATCTGTCAGTTACTTGCTTCATATGTTTTGGGGCTCTGCTCCTAGGTGCATTTATATTCATAATTATTATGTCTTCTTGTTGAATTGACCCTTCTTTGTCCCGATAAGTTTTTGACTTCAAGTCTGTTTTATCTGAATTAGTATAGCTACCTCAGCTTTCTTTGGGTTATTGCTTGTATAGTATATGTTTTTCCATCCTTTCACTTTCATCCTACTTATTTATGTCTTTAAATTTACACTGAGTCTCTTGCAAACAGCATTTTTTCATTTATTTATTTTTTATTTATGATACATAACCACATACAAACACAAACATTCTTATCATATGATCATTCCATTCTTGTTATATAATCAATAACTCACACTATCATCACATAGTTGTATGTTCTTTATCATGATCATTACTTAGAATATCTACATCAATTCAGAAAAAGCAATAAAAAGAAAACAGAAAAAAAATTCATGCATACCATACCTCTTACCCCTCCTCTTCACCAATCACCAACATTTCAATCTACTAAATTTATTTTACATTTGTTCCCCCTATTATTTATTTATTTTTAATCCATAGGTTTTACTTGTCCGTCAATAAGGTAGACAAAAGGAGCATCAAACACAAGGCTCTCACAACCACACAGTCGCACTGTGACAGTTATATCATCATACAGTTATCTTCAAGAAACATAGGCACTAGAGCACGGCTCCACATTTTCAGGCAGTTCCCTGCAGCCTCTCCATTACACCTTAACTAAACAGGTGATAGCTAATGCGTAAAATAACCTCCAGAATAGCCTCTCGACTCAATCTGGAATCTCTCAGCCATTGACACTTTATTTTGTTTCATTTTGCTCTTCCCCCTTTTGGTCGAGAAGATTTTCTCAATCCCTTGATGCTGAGTTCCAGTGCATTCTAGGATTTCTGTCCCACGTTGCCAGGAAGGTCCACACCCCTGGGAGTCATGTCCCACGTAGAGAGGGGGAGGGCAGTGAGTTTGCTTGCTGTGTCAGCTGAGAGAGAGGGGCCACATCTGAGCAACAGAAGAGGGTCTCTTGGGGGTGACTCTTAGGCCTAAGTTTAAGTAGGCTTAGCCTATCCTTTGCGGGATTAAGTTTCATATGAACAAACCCCAAGATTGGATGCTCCGCCTATTGCTTTGGCTGTCCCCATTGCCTGTGAGAATATCAAGAATTCTCCACTTGGGGAAGTTGAATTTTCCCCCTTTCTAACCATTCCCCCTTTCTCTCAAATACTT
>PVIY010015840.1:0-52994 GCA_004026745.1 Myrmecophaga tridactyla | reverse complement strand
AGATTGTGTTTGCAAATAAGTCATCTGTTATGAGATAAGTCTAACCATTATAGAGTATGATTGGGCTGTATCTATCAAACTTAGAAAGCACATACCCCATTACGTAGCAATTCTCCTGGGTGGAAGTTTATCTGCACAAAGGGTTGTGGATTGAATTTGTGGGCAGGAATGTCCGTGGCTACAGTATTTACACTAACAATGACACAAGAAATAATCTAAATTCTCAACATGAGGGAACAGTCAAGTAATTTGTTTTCGAGTAAAAGAATAGAAACAATCAAAGTATCATGTATTGGACACTGATTAAAGAAACTATGGAATAAGATTTTAACACCATAAAATAATCTTAAGTACAAACAAATTTTGACAGGATAAGTAACTGTAAAAATGAATTATGGTACATGTTGTACATGACATTTTTTTTTTTTTTTGGCATAGGGAAGCTCCAAGAATTGAACCTGGGTCTCCAGCATGGCAGGAGAGAATTCTGCCACTGAACCACTGTTGTCCACCCTGGACATAATTTTTTATGTACTGATCTCTGTGTGCTGATTTTGAACTAACTCTGAGATAATGTTCCTAATGTTAAGTAAAAAAGAGAAAAGTCACTAGAAAATATACCAGATTCTATTTGCATGCTTTTATGTGCAGAAATATATGAAAAAGGCTTTCTTAACATTGAACAACATACTTCCTGTCCTGCACCTGTCTCTGCCTTCCATTCACAAATCCTCCCTGAAGTCTTTCTTGATCCTCTGTTCAAAGATGATCACACATTCCTCTGGCCTTCTGTGGTAGTTAGGTTCAGGTGTCAACTTGGCCAGATGAAGATGCCTAGTTTTTTTGCTGTGGACATGAGCCAATGGCATGTGAACCTCATCTGTTGCTGATTACATCTGCAGTCGGCTAGGAGGCATGCCTGCTGATTGATTTAACTGGCTGGTGCTTAAATAAGAGAGCTCAACGTATTATAGCCCAAGCAGCGCAGCATACCTCATCTCAGCACTTGTAGCTCAGCCCAGACCTCTGGAGGTGCAGAAAAGAATCATGCTGGGGAAAGTTATTGGAACCCAGAGGCCTGGAGAGGAGGCTGGTAGAGATCACCCTGTGCCTTCCCACATAAGAAAGAAGCTCAGTTGAAAGTTAGCTGCCTTTCCTCTGAAGAACTAATTAAATACATCCACTTTTATTAAAAGCCAATCCATTTCTGGTGTGTTGCATTCCAGCAGCTAGCAAACTAGAATAGATCTGGTACTGGAGAAGTGGGGTGCTGCCGTGGTTTGCAAATACCAGATATGTTGGAATGGTGTTTTGGATGGATAAGGGGAAGATTTTAGAGGAACTGAGAAGAGAATGATGGAGAAGACTTGAAGTGCTTGAAGAGACTGTTGGTGTAAACAGAACCACTGCCAATCTGGACAAAGGGGGACACAAAAGGGACAAATTGGAGTTTGCAGAGGGAGAACCATGGAAGCTCAGGTCTGAAGCCAAGAAACTTCAGCCAGGAGAGTGGACCCACCCATATACATGGAGAGGGTGAGTTTACTCTGAAGGGCAAGGATGAGTCTCCCATCTCGTTTCAGTGGAAGACTTGTGCCACCTCAGGCCTTGGAAAAGGTACAGCACACTCCTTGGGGACTGGAGAGAGCCTGGCTGCCACTACATGTTGGGGTTGAGTGTGTGCCTCAGAAATGGCAGAGAGCCCAGGTGTGGCCCTGATACCTGGAGAGGGTGGAGCCGAGAAAAAGGTGGTCTCCTCAATGTCCCCCGAAGTTGATTCATAAAGAGGCAGGCCACTGTGTAGGCCCTTGAAAAGGGTGGGACTGCCACTTTCTAAAGCTGAAGGATAAATGACTTTCAGACTTTGAAATCCAATGATGTTTGCCTTGTAGGTTTTCCTTCCAATTTCTCCCTATGGAACCCGAGACTGTCTTTCCTTTGCATATTGGCACCAGATAACTTGTTTTGAGATTCACAGGTCCACAGCCAGAAGAGAATTTTTTGCACTTTAATATTGTTCAAGGTGATGAGTGTAGTTGCCAAGTTGACAAGGGGTGGACATGTGGTAGTTAGATTCAGGTGTCAGCTTGGCCAGATGAAGATGCCTAGTTTTTTTGCTGTGGACATGAGCCAATGGCATGTGAACCTCATCTGCTGCTCATTACATCTGCAGTTGGCTAGGAGGTGTGCCTGCTGCAAAGAATGATGTTTGACTTAATTGGCTGGTGCTTAAATGAGAGAGCTCAACGTGGCACAGCCCAAGCAGCCCAATATAACTCATCTCAGGTCTCGCAGCTCAGCCTAGGCCTTTGGAGATGCAGACAGGAATCACCCCAGGGAAGGTTGTGGGAACCCAGAGGCCTGGACAGAAGGCCAGTAGAGATCATCCTGTGTCTTCCTGCATAAGAAAGAACCTCAGTTGAAAGTTAGCTGCCTTTCCTCTGAAGAACTAATGAAATAAATCCCCTTTTATTAAAAGCCAATCCATCTCTAGTGTGCTGCATTCCCGCAGCTAGCAAACTAGAGCATCATCAAAGCACTTGTTTGTGCTAAACATATTGATCCAGTCTACATGTAACGAAGAATGCATGTGCTTAGCTCAAACTATTATTGCATAATAAACTTCTTGTTAACAAAGATTTGTTTTTTAAGTATAAATCCTTAAATACCTATAGCAACATAAACTCTGACACCACCTATTATGGAAACAAATAATATTAGTTGAAATGAATGGAATTCTTACTCAGTGAATGGAATGAATAAATGAACGGTATTTTACTGCATGTAAAATATTTCCTACTTTACAAGCTATGTGGAAGAGGCTCAATGGAGAGCATTAAATGAGTTCCAAGCCTATGAACATAATTTACAATATTTGATTGCACCTAAGATTTGAAGAAATTATTGAAGCTTGGGTCTTTATGATAAGCATATTTAGCATAAATTGCAATTGCTTCATAATATGGAAAGAGCTTCATATCAAGGTTCCCTTGAGCCTCTTGTTAATAAAATTAAATGCAGGTTTAGATTTTACTAAAAAAACAGTGTGTTATCCTAAATTTAATTCTACTGCTTAATGAAGACTGTTTCATCTGATTTTTTTGAAGCAGTACAAAGAGGGAAGGCAGACAATTTAGGGATGTAATTTCCTCAAATTTACAGCCATTCACCCTGAAAACAAAGTTAGGTGCACCGGGCTACAGTAAAACTGTTCCTTCTTATTAAAATTTAGGTGGTGAAATGTACCATGTGGAAGTCCTGTCTCTTGTCTTCAGGATATATTCTAAATAAGAGGTAACAGACAGAACTTCAGGATGATCTGTCCCACCAGCTAAATTAAAATAAGAATGAACAGTTCTTCCATGGCCCAATGTACCTACTCATATCTTAACTATAAATGGCTGAAAGATAAGACAATGGCTTATAGGGCTTTTGGGTTAGAGACCCAATGCCTTCCCTTTGACAAAGTTATCTGCATACACACAAGAGGCACACACACCAATGTTTCCATATTCCTGCTCAAGGGGACCTCGTGTCCATCTACCTGGCTTGCTCCACCTTTGAGGAGAAGGCCAGGACATGAGATACGTATGCAGAGCTTTGTGTGGTGAGGGGGGAGTGTAAGAGCTGTTGTGGATTTGTGCCTTGGATGTCTCCTAGTTACCATTCTTTCCTCAACTATCTTCATAAAAACACCTGGTGATTGGTTCTGTAAGGGATGCCAGGAGTTGTTCCTGATTATGAGGAGCTCCTTGTCCTGGGAATGTCAGTGGTCCCAAAATAGGGTCCAAAAGATAGAAATAGCTTCTACCATCTGGAACTGGTCCAATCTGGGCCAAAGAAGTCCTGTGGCTCACACTTACTCAGACTTCCCAAGAGACCACCTTATTGTTTGGGCTAACGACTTACTAGTAAGAGCAACTTTGCCTTGCATTATTCTCTATTGACATGCTGCCCAAAGAGAAATGGATCATGTCATAGATGAAGCGTATGTATTACCTCACACTGAGAACCAAACAATAGGAATTTTTTTTACAAGAATATGACACCTCTTAAAAAGATACTGTGATGGTTTGGAGCTCTATGTATCCCAGAAAATCATGTTCTTAAATCTAATCCATTCCTGTGGGTGTAAATCCATTTTATTTTATTTATTTATTTTTTTTTAAATTTGCATATGGGCAGGAGGCACCAGGGATCAAACTCCAGACCTCCAGCATGGCAGGTCGGAGCTCTGCCTGCTGAGCCACAGCAGCTGCCCTGTAAATCCATTTTAAATAGTACCTTTAGTGAGGATGCTTCAGTTAAGGTGCTGCCCACTTCAATCAGGATGGGCCTGAGTTCTTACTACTGCAATCCTTTATAAGCCAAATGAAATTCAGACATAGAGGAGAAAGCCGGAGGAAGCAGCCAGAAGTTGAACATCAAGATAACCCAGAAGAGAAGGGAGAGGTCAGGAGAGGCTGCCAAGTGCATTGCCACGTGATAGACAAGCCAAGGACCAAGGATGACAGGGAGCCAGCCTTAGGACTCTAGTCTTTAAGAAGAAAGCATTGCCTTGATGACGCCTTGATTTTGACACTTTCTCAGCCTCAAACTGTGAGCAAGTAAGTTCCTGTTGTTGAAACTGACCTACTTCATTGTATTTGCTTGAGCAGCATAAGGAACAAAATGCCAACATGGGAAAAATGAGAGCTTTGTTAAATTCCTTAAATTATCAAAATAATCTTATGAGGAGGAGGGATGGGTACAATACCCTTTTCAAAGACTTAGATTCTATAAAGGTCTTATTCTGTGTCCTAATCTCAGGGGTTTCTAGCAGGATCTGACTCTCCTTTGCAATTTTTGAAGTTACATTGAAAGGCACCTGTGTAATTAGGCCAAGTTTGCACTAGAAGCTGGCACATTCTCTCACTCACTTCTAAACTGAAGAGCATAGGTTCTTCCAGTCTCCCACATAAATAACCTGGGTAGTTCAAATGATTTCTTACAAGTCTGATTTTTTCTGACTGGTCATTCCATATCTTTTGTTGCAATAATTAAAACTACCATTGCATTTGAAATAAAGTTGCTCTTTCAGCATCACCTTTTACTCCATGTCATTGGATGAGTTATTTAATCTCTCTGTGACTCAGTTTTGTCATCAGACAGATGGAGACAATACAATACACTTTTCACAGTACTATTGTGGAGATGAAATGAGATAATTCACTGAAATCAGTGCCACATATAATAATGGCTTCATAAATGTTAGCCATTATTATTTTAGGTCTCCAAGGTTTTGATGTTTTGTCATGGGTAGACTCTACTTAGTCTCTACTTTCCAGACGAAAGTTTTCAAAAGGTATGAATCACAGATGTATTACTCTTAAAAATAATAATGTCCCGTGCCTAGAAGAAGTAGAATTTAGAAAACATTTGGAGAACAAGGGTACTTTTACCATACTGAGGAGGTGTTCCACTCCTAAGAAGTGGTAATAAGCAAGATCTAAAGAGGAGAGCAGGAGACTATTGGAGCATCAAGGGAATGTGGTAGGGCTAAGAGAAATGAGGAGGGGGGAGGGGGACGGTGGCAGGCACAGGGAAATTAAGCATTCTGTTGATTTTTTGGGAATAAAGTTCAAATTTCATTAGACAAGATAGAATAATCTTAAAAAAGTGTCTCAGGAATTAGAAGAGGTGTTGGGCATAATGGATAAGATAGAGCATATTTCTAGACACAGGGTTTAGAGAAGTAATAAAAATTATAATGAGAGGACCTAAAGTTTTCTGAACACAAACCAACTTTAAAATGAAAACTCCCACAAGTCAGTGTTAAAACTGGCAAACGTGAGTAAGAAGGGAAAAAATCATGGAGGGATTAAAGAGCGTATGTAATGAATAAAGAAACAAGGAGAGAGAAAGGTAGTGCTTTAAAAGAGTAACATAGCTCTCTTAACCTTCACTGTCCTAGAGATCAGCACTGTCCACTAAAGCCAATATTTCTTAGGAAATTTAGAAATAAATAACACATCATAAAGCAAAGGAAAACACAGGAACAAGCTGTTACTTTCCTCCAGCCTTAATAACATAATGCAAACACAAATAATAACATATCGGTTGTTACCAGAGCTTTCTTATGAAGTGTCCGTTCTAGGGTCTGCCACCCAAGCAGAACAAAACAAAGGTAAAAATTATGCTCCTTACTGCCACTGGGTGAGTTATAAACCAAAGAAATTAACAAAGGCAAATGAAAGAAGTGAAAGCAACCAATGATTTAAGGCTTGCTTACCAGTTGCCTTAGGGTGGTAGGTAATGCAATGATGTCAATTAAGGAAGAGCTCTTTATTTCTATTCACAACTCTCATGCTCATAAAATGATAAAATGATTATAGACTTTTCCTCAGTGCTATCTTTCCAATAATTACCTGAAGCCATCAACCCATGATAATTGTCATTAGTCGTTAGTCATTAGTTTAAATCCTGCCTGCCACTCCCATCCCTAGAAAAAAGAAAAGGAAAAAATGTCAAGGTCCTTTTATCCTTCAATTGTTGCAAAATAATCAGTTTCTGAAGAGAGAGGGAGGATTTTTTCCCTTTTTCATCTTTCCTGACTTTACTCTTCCCTGCCCTAAGAACATATTTGCCTTCTTTTGTATATTTCCCTAACCCTGCTCCAAGGAGTATCACCAAACGACTTACAGTGGCCAGGATTACTAAGACTTCATTGAAATAAAAGCAATTTACAATTTAGCTGAGGTTTTTGTTTTTGTTTTTTTCATTTAGCATCAAGACTCTCACAGCATTTCTTATTATTAACTTTTGAAGTACAAACAAAAGACCAAGCAAAAGCATGTGATAGCTCACTGAGGTAAATGTTCTAGGACTCAATATATATTGACTGGAAAGCCATGAATTACAGAATCTCTTCAGAGAAGGATTTGGGGATTGTAAACTTAAGAGACAACATGATAGGATTCTATAAAATTATAAATCATATGACCTTGGTGAACATGGATTTGCTCAACATGAAATAGAATAAATTAAAACTTAGGGTAATAATTTTGGTGCAGTAAAAGAAGAATGTCTGGGTTCCATTGTGCAAAACTTAATAGTATGCCTATTACATGCCACATATTGTTTAGAGACATAAATGGAAAACATAAATGGAGACATAAATGTGAAAAAATAAAAACAAGAAAAAACACTGTTCTTGTGCTTAGAAAAATTATGGTCCAAGAAGAGCATGTATACAAATATACACAAATGGATTGTTTTAGTTCAACCTGACAAATGATAGGAACATGCACAAGGCATTATGGATACATCGAACTGAGGTGAGGGTCAGGGAAGACTTCATTAGGTAGGTCATGCATGAGCTGAGTCTTGAAGGATGAGTAGGAAATAACCAGTTAAAATGGAATGGGGGGTGAGAAAAGCATTTCTATGCAGAAATGTCATAAGCAAAGGCAGAGAGGCATGAAAGAGCTTGGTGTGAGCAACCAGGAACTACAAGCAGTTTACTGTTGCTGGAGCATAAAATGTGAAGAGGAGAGGAGGCTTGAACAGTAAGTAGGAATAGCTAGAGTTTCAGCTTCCGGTATGAAGCAATGTAAGGGTTTTATGAAGCAAGTGACATGAAGTTTTGCATTTCACCAAGATCTCTTTGGTAGTTGTAGAATGGAAGAATATTGACAGTGATTGATTGGACTATTTTTGTCAACTCTTTATTCATGCCCTGTAACAAAATTATGCACTCACACCCATTGCCATGTGAATTGCAGTGCTTCACACCTACCCCACTGAGTTTGGGATTGATTTTGGTCAATGAAATATGGACAGGAATTAAAATGCCCGGCTGAGGCGTTACAAGGCATTGCAGGTGTTCTCTAGTCCTTTCTAGATTTCATCTGCTACCATCAGAAGAATAGATTTCTGTTGGTCTTTCTTCCTTCAGTCTGAGATCTAGATTTATGGACCTGACCTGAAGACTGGAACCAATCCAAGCACAGCTAAAGTCAGTCAAAGTGCAGCAGACCAACAAATTACCAAATACAAAATAAATGTTTCCTACTTAAGCCACCAACATTTAAGGGTAATTTATTATATAGCATTATTGCAGGAGAAAAAGGACTAATGCAGGGAAATAAAACAAGAAACAGGGAGACCATTCCAGAGGTTATGGCTATAGACTGAGAGAAAGATGATCACAGTTTGAATTACAGCAGGAGATAAGAACTATCTTGGAAGAAAAGGTTTGACAATTGAGTGGGGAGAGGGCAGTGATGAAGAGGGGAATGAGAACGTAAGGATGACTCTCAAACTTCTGTGCTGGATGATTGGATGAATGATAGTGCCATTCATCCGGTAAAAAAGATAGAAAACAAGTTTCATTATAAAATATTTATTTGGAACCTAATCTTTGCAAAGCCTTAATTTAGGCACTGAGGATATGATGATCAATAGATCCAAAACTTCTCTGCCTTCATGGAGTTCACATTCTAGCTGGGGAAATGATCACATAATGAATAAGATAAGTAAAAATATTTTAAGTTCTGTAAAGAAATTTGGGAGCTGTAATTAAAAAACAAATCTAACTGACAATAGTTATGTATTCAGAATGATAAGAGGTCTTTTAGGAGGTGTCATCTGAGCTAAGGCCTGACAGGTGAACATGGGCTGCCTACAAGGCAAAGTGCACATTCTTTAAGACAAAACAGTGATGAGGAAACGCTCCAAGTGGGAGAGTGCTTGGTGTTCATTTGTGAGATTTGTTCCTGAAAAGGAGCAGGTGTGAGGAGAGTGGTGGAAAATAATGTGTTTGGCTGTGGAAACCTTTAATTTGATGTGTCCATAAGTATCCAGGTGAGAATCTGAAGCCCTTGAGCACAGGCACAGGCAAGGCTAATGATAAAGACCTTGACTCAACATCTGGAAGGTGACAGTGTTAAGCATAAGATTGAAATTGTCGAGGATTATTTAAATGGTGAGAAATACAATTGTTTTAGGAATAAAACTTAAGGTTTACAAAGATTTTTAGGATTTGTGGAGGGAAGTGAGACCCCCAAAAAGAGACAAAGAAATAATAAACAAAGAAAATCCAAGAACTAGAGAGGATGAAGTGATGGACATTGGGTATATTGATGAGATTTTTGTTTCTTTATTTTTATGCATGATAAACTTTCTCAAAATCTTAAAATCAAGCAAATTTCTTTTTTATGCTTATAGTCCTCAGGTCAGCTGTGCTTCAGTTGATCTAGGCTACACCAACCCCCTGGGAAGTTTCAGATCTTCTCCATATATCTTCATTTTGGGTCTCCAGGCTGAAGGGTCAGTGGCTGCCTTAGGAAGGTTTTTCTCTGCTTAAAAGTGAAAGCAGAAAGCACATCACTTTTTAAGACCTTGGGCTTGAAATCTATTCTGTCCACATTCCATTGGGCAAAACAAGTCATACAGAACAGACCAATGTCAATGGGGCAAGAAGTATATTTTCCCATTCTAGAGAGAGGTACTACAAAATTACATGGCAGAAGCCTCAGGTAAATAATTAGGAAGAATTATAGAATTAAGAGAAGAGCTCTAATCTCCCACATCAAGGGAATAAACAGCATCAAAAAGGAAGGAAAGGTAAAGAGGCCTTATATTCCAGAAATATATAAGGCATTCAGACTATACAGAACCCATCATACTGGTCTATAAAATGGTTGACAGTGCTCCCCATGGGAGCACGTCTGGAGGAGAGGTGGAACAGACTGGTGAGGAATAATTAGCACATAATGAACTAGAAAGGATGGTCATAAACTACTCTCCTAAGCCTACATGTGCTGGTTTGAAAGGATGTATGTCCCCTAGAAAAGCCATGTTTTAATCAAAATCCCATTTCATAAAGGTAGAATAATCCCTATTCAATACTGTATGTTCAAAACTGTAATTAGATCATCTCCCTGGATGATGTGATTTAGTCAAGAGTGGTTGTTAAGGGTGGGCCACGGTGGATCAGCAGGCAAGAATGCTTGCCTGCCATGCCAGAGGACCTGGGTTCGATTCCTGGTGCCTGCCCATGTAAAAAAAAAAAAAAAAGTGGTTGTTAAACTGGATTAGATGACAACATGTCTCCAGCCATTTGGGTGGGTCTTGATTGGTTTATTGGAGTCCTATAAAAGAGAAAACATTTTGGAGGATGGGAGATTCAGAGAGAGCAGAGCAGAATGAAATAGCCACAAGAAGCAGAGTCTACCAGCCAGCAACCTTTGGAGATGAAGAAATAAGATACCTCCCGGGGAGCTTCATGAAACAGGAAGCCAGGAGAAGAAGCTAGCAGATGACGCTATGTTTGCCATGTGTTGTTCCAGATGAGAGAAGAACTCTGCTGTGTTCACCATGTGCCTTTCCAGATGAGAGAAAAACTCTGACTGTGTTCGCCATGTGCCCTTGCACTTGAGAGAGAAACCCTGAACTTCATCAGTCTTCTTGAACCAAGGTATCTTTCCCTGGGTGCCTTTGATTGGACATTTCTATAGACTTGTTTTAATTGGGACATTTTCTCGGCCATAGAACTGTAAACTAGCAACTCATTAAATCCCCCCTTTTAAAAGCCATTCCACTTCTGGTATATTGCATTCCAGCAGCTAGCAAACTAGAATACTACATATTAAAAAGGAGATAGAGTAAAGTTAAAAGAGCATTTTATTGGTTTGTGTGCATACTTGTTTTTTAGAAAGGGAGCATGTCATTCTTTTTCATTATCATTGTCAATAACTTTTATTGAAGGTTTACTATGGTAGCTCCAGTTTTAAGAGCTTCAAATGCATTGTTTTTATTTAATTCTATAATTTGCCAGTGAGATACTACTATCTCATTTATTTCACAGACAAGGTAACTGAGACACAGAGATTAAGTACATTGTTACAGATCAGGAAGCTGGTAAGTGGTTGTGGGGGCTTGCTACTCAGAGTTTATGAGTAGACAGGCATTGTTGGCATAACCTTGCTAGAAATTCAGAATCTTAAGTTCAACTTCATGCCTACTCAACCAGAATCTCCATTTTAATAAGATCCCCTCATGATCCATTACATATATTTAAATTTCAGAAATACTCATTTGGAGGACATTTGTTTGTCTTGAATCTATTACCAGTCTTCCAATAACAGCACATAGTTTTTTTTAGAAACATTAAGACTTTTCTGCTCTTCTCCCTCTTCTTCACCATACCTCCTTCTCCACACATCCACAAAATCATTAAGTATTTACTTACTATGGGCCAGGTACGATTTCAGGTACCAAGAATCTAATAGTAAATAAAGATAATCCCTTGTGCTCGTGGATTTTACTATTTAGTGGGAAATGTATACCTGTGTGTGTGTGTAATAGAGATAAAGACAAGTGAAACAATATTTCAAAACTCTAAAGCAAGATGAAGTGGGATGAGAGGACAGATATTAATAGGGACCACTACAGAAGATAGAATGCCTACATAAGTAAGTCTACGTTTAGGATGGAACATGTCAGTAGAACACTGAATGAAGTGAGGGGGCAGGTCACGTAAATATATCTGGTATTCCAGAGACTGAGGAAAACTAAGTCCAAGGGCCTGAGGCAAAACATGGGTGAGTTTTATTCATCATTTGTAATCTCAATACATAGCATGAGGCTCAATACCTAGTAGGTACTCAATCAATATCCTGATTGACTTTCATATTCTTTCTCAGTACTGTAGTGTAGTTATCAATGAGAGAGCTAAATAAGAAAGTGGCAGAAGGGATCCTTTTTAGTGTGTAAAGGAATGTCACAAAACTATAAAGGTGAGAGGTAGAGAAATTCAAGAAATAATATAGTAGGTCAGACAAATATCGTATTCTTCAGCAATTGTGGAGAGAACCCCAAAGAAATTTGCTTTAGATCTGAAGACAGGAATTTTAAGAGGTAGGACTCCATTTTTTCTAACTCTTCTTGTAGAATCTTTTGTAATTTAGGCAAGGATTTAAATGTGATCTGAAAATGGATCTTTTCATGGGTACTTGTATCTTGTTGGGTGGGTTTGTATATTACTTCAGCCATAACATGCTAAAATATTTTTAATTCATTGTTTATTTTCCCTTGAGCATAAGATCTGTTTGCTCCAGAGTAGTATCCTCATCAACTGGGTATATGGTCAATTATTTTTCATTTCCTTATTTTCACTTAATCAACAGGGGTTATTGTGTTCCTACTGTTGACTATGGGCTACAGAGACTATAAGGCTAGATAAAAATGAATGAAAGGTTAAGGTTTATAGTTTCCCAGCATCTAGAAGTAGAAATACAATATTACAATTGTACCTGAAATGTTACTTCATCTAAGGAGAAGGGAAATTGAATAATCAACAGTGAAGTAAAAGTATCAAGATGAAGAGACCTGGATGGTTTCACAACACCACTTCTCAATAGCCATTGTCAACTTGGTAAAATCAGTTGTTTTGGGATTCAGTTTAATCCTCCCAAAATATTCAAAGTTAAAGACATAACTCTCATACAAATAAAAGTAAGCATGTTAAAGATTTACTTTATTAATGAGAGAAACTGCAGGATGGTAAAACTTGATCATGGGGGAATTCAAGGAACAGAGAGTTTATATATTCTATCAGGAGATGCATGCTGAAATAAATGTTAAATTAGAGACAAAACAACTTAATATCCTGCAGGGCAGCAAAACCTTTGCCCTTGGGATTATTTATATTCTGTGTTGGACCAAAAAAATTTGCATATTCTACTTGACAAAAATCTATAATTTAATATGTATTTCCATAAGTACATATTAAGGCACAAATTTGGTGCTCTCAACAATAGTACAAAGTAAATCTATCAAAGGAATATTCTCTGAAGAATTAAATAACCTTTGGTTGGTCTTACTAGATAATGCTATAATATGACCTTGAAAGCACATGTTATTCTTTGTATTATTTCTAAATTTGAGACAATTCTTCTTAGCACTCTACTATAAATTGAGGCTATATCAAAATCCCAGAAACACTGTAAATTAGAGGCAATTCAATGCCTGATGTATAGTACGTGCTCCACAAATGATACCTAAGCATCTTTCCACTAGCTTTTCTCCATCTTTCCCAGACTCTCTGTAGAATTATATGCCCTAAAAGGAAGGTATTGTGAAAATGGCAGCAGGAATAACCAATCCAGATAATCCACAAAATGGCCTGTAGGCATGCCCTCCACTGCTCAAAGGTTGACAAAAAATAGCATGGAATATTATGACTCCCTGAACAGTAAAAACCTCTACTTTTGCCCAGTGGTTTGCAGACAAGTTGCTCCTAACAGAAAATAGTATAGAAAACTAATCAAGCAGTGTTGATATAGTGATGCCACTTCATGTTGTTCTATTTGTTGATCATGCTCCTGAATTTCCAGTTACTCTATGGACACTACAAAAGCAGCTGCATTAGAAAGATCCAGCAGTATACAACACCCTCTCCAAATGATTTTAATATGCAAACGTGGCACAAATTCAGAATTTTTTCTGCACAGACACCTTTTCCTCTTTATTACAAATAAATTACTCAGCTCAGAAAATCAACTGAACAGTAAGGCACAAATAAGGGAACATTATTGTTTGCTGGTTGAAGAGATAAGCAGTTAAATATCTAGAGGTGAAGTGGAGGACAATTAACATCCCAACCCACTCAATTATCATACAATGCCCACTTCTCAGGGAATTAGAGCTATTACAATCTGCTACTAGGAATAAATGAGTATTTTAGCTCTCAGAGGACAATGCAATAGTCTTGAAAATAATCTGTATATGAGATTGTGGCTTTATCAGTTATAGTTTAGAGTCAGGATAAACACTGACTATGTATTGCATTATAATGACTGCTGGAGGGTGCTTGCATTTGGATTTCCCTATTATTAATTTTGCAGTTCCACTCTTCTTATCTAATATACTTTGTAAAATGAGTCTTGGCAAAGCAACTCCAGCTCACTTTTAATACTATCTTCCTTAGCGAATTTTAGGAGCAAAGAAAATTAAACTGTAAAAATCACTCAAAAGGAAATATTTTCTGGAGAACTAGTGGCATGATGTTGTTTCTTAACATAAATGGATGCCTAGGACAGCGCGGTCTCTCTGACACTCAAGCGTGCTGGAAACACTTAAGAACAGCTTAGGTACAGCTTCAAAGTGAAAAAAAAGAAAACAAGAGAACACTCTGTGTGTGTGCTCTCAGTCTCATGCAATGTACCGAAGAATCATTTTGTTTGTTTGCAGTGTTTAAGGAAAATCTTCTTCCTGGGACATTTTGACCCATTTCTCTGAATCTTTATCAAGCAAGTGTTGATTTCCTCTGCAGCTGCCAAGGTTCAGAAGCTTTTTTTTGGTCCTTGTTTTTTTCCTCCCTTCATTTGCCTGGTAGACAAAAGCAAAACTAAGTACATGGTAACTTTAGAGAAGACTAACTGCAAAAGAAAGCCTTAGAGAGTCCCAGTAGTGGACCATATGTGAAATCAAATGGGCCAGCCATTAGCATCAGCTGTGAACATATTGCACCAACTGGGAATGAAAATAAAACATTCAACAACCAACTGTTATAATCTGTAAATAGTCAAACTAATTCCTGTGGGCTCCAAAACGACATGCAAAGGGTGCTCACCAGGACCCCATTGTCCTGTTCACAGGTAAAGTGGCTTATTTGTTTCTTGAAAAAATAGTACAGCTAAAAATATTGAATACAAAAAACAATCCATGTGGTTTAAAAGACTCCAGGGATTTAGAAACTGTATCCAAAAATTACAAACTGAGGATAATGAGAGGGTAGCAAATTTCGATGCAACTTTTCAATACACAATATTCCAAGACTAAAATTCCCTACAGTTGAAAACTGTCAATAAACCCTAATAAATTTATAGACCATACCAAAGCTCCTGAGAATTTACTTGCAGCTGGCAAATGTTCGTCTACCTTCTAGTTGACTCCCATTTAATAACGTATGTTAGGAACAGATGGACAATGTTGACCAGGCCCTCTATAGTATCAATAGCAATGAAAAAGAAAGTGTTGAATATTTAATGGGATAAAAATTAAAACATGCATTGTATAGTGTCACTGTAGTACATGATTTCTATCCTGAACTGTGTGTTCCATTCAACAAACTTTAGCAAAATTAATCAAAGGTTTGAAAAGTATATATACATATGTACATATTTTTTACTCAAAGTACACAACCCATATTTGGATCAAGTTAAAGAGCATACCACACACATAGTATGGTTTAGAATTATTACAATAATATTTATCTTTTAGTGGTTAAATTTCTCAGAGCAGAGTCTTTCTACCAGTTAAAGACCAATTATTTATTTAGCTCTGAATGCAAAACACAAAGTATTGTCTCTGCCACTTTCTTGCTCTGCAAATCCCTAAATGGCTTGGAGTCTCATTCTCATATCTGTACAGAAGGAATGATAATGACACCCACTCTGCATGCTCAGAAGATTTCTGTGGGGATTGGCAACGATGATGTTTAAAGTCTCATGTGCAATCCAACATGCATTCATTATGCCAGGTATCACCTTGGAAATGTAGACAAAACATTCTTCCTTAAAGACCTCACAGACTGGTGAAAGAAGTGCTCATAAATCTATTACAGTAACACACTGTAGTAAATGAAAGAACAGAAATATTCACAGTATTATTGGGAGCAGAAACTAAGGGAATAGAGTGATAAAGGGGGACTTTTTGGGAGAAGTGATGCCAAGGTTACTCGTAAAGAAAGTTTAATGCATTATGTACACATTAGGGATGACCTATTAAATGCATTTTCTAATTTCTGAGAAAAAAGTAATGTAAAACAGTCCACTTCAGTGAGGAATTTTGTTAAAGTATTCTATTGTATAGTTTACCATAATTTGGTACAAATGTGAGTTCTATTTGCAAAGCTAGTAAGATTCCACTTCTGTTACAGCTGATTGAGCTACCAGATTTGATCCTCCCACAAATAAAAATAATAAACTCCGGACAAAATACAACCAAAAATATGTGAAGGCACTGGAAATTGAACAAAAGGATCCTTAGCCTGGAGGCAAGTGAAACCCAGGGGGAAGAGAACAGCATGATAGAGTTACCTGTTTTTGTGACTTTTATCCTGAGAACAGGCTGAAATTAGTACCATTAGTGTGTGGTTAAACTCTAATTGAAACTTCTCACTTGAAAACCAGAAGTCAGAGACAACCAAACTTCTAGAAAGTAAGTGATGAATACTGGAGAAGGGGAGTCTGAAACAAACAAATAGAGCATAAAGAAAGGAGAAGTAGTAAGCAGAGCTATGGGATTGCAAGTTTTCTACATTTTATACAATGTGAGATATTAACTAAGTAGACACTGAAATGTTAAGCATGCATATAAAGCAAAGGCAACAGAGCTAAAAAGCCAATAGATATATTAAGATGGGATTTTACAAAAATATTTAAATCCAAAAGAATATTTAATCCAAAAGAAGGCAGAAAGGAGGAACAGAGTAACCAGAACTAGAAAGAACAAAGAGAAAGCAAATAGTAAAATAGTAGAATGAAAAGCAACTATATAAAAATTTTCATTAAATGTTAATGGTATAAAGTCCAATTAAAAGATAGAGATTACCAGAATGAATGAAAAATGGAAGACCCAACTAAATCTATCTGAAAATGATCCATTTATAATTTAAAGCTAGATTGGTTGAAAGGAAATGGTTAGAAAGAGATTTACCATGCAAATAGTAATCATAAAAGGATTGGAATAACCATATTAACATCATATAAAATAGACTTTGAGATGAAGTCTTACCAGAAATAATGATTATCTCACAATAATGAAAGGGCAATTTATCAGCAAGACATAAAATCATAAATCAGAATATATGAATCAAAACAGGACAGATTTAGAGAGAAAATAAATAAGGAAAAGTTAAAATTGAAGATTTTAACACCTTTGACAATTATTTGAACAATTAGGCAAAGATTTAGTAAAGTTATAAATAACCTGAAAAACACTATTGAGCACCTGAACCTAACTGATATTTGTAGAACACTATACCCTACAACTGGAGACTATAATTTCTCTACAGTTACAACAGTATATTCAACAAGACTGACCACATGCTTTGTCATAAAATTATTGTCAATACTTTACAATTATTGAAATGGCATAGAGATTATTCTCTGACCAAATGAAATAAAATTAGGAATCAAAGGAAATATGATATACAGAAAAACCCAAATATTTGTGAATTAGGTTACTTAAATAAATAACCCATGGGTTAAAGAAAAAGCCATAAGATAAATTGGAAAATATTTAAAACTAAATGATAATGAAAAAAGTAACAACAAAACATGTGGGAGGCAAGTAATGAAGTGTTAAACTTTATATCTTAAATGTTCATATTAGAAAAGAAGAAATTCTAAAATTTATGACTTGATCTATCTTAAGAAGCAGAAAAAGAAGAATAAATTAATACCAAAGTAATTATAAAGAAGGGAATAATAAAGATAAGAGCAGAATCAATGAAATAGAAAACAAACAATAGAGAAAATTAAGAAAGAAGAAAATTGTTTTTATTTCTTAAATATAAATAGAATGAATAAACAGCTGGCTTTACTGACCAAGAACAAGAAAGAGAATATAAGTTTTTGGACATAGCTCAGAGAGCAATAATATAAAATTAACAAAAAACCATATATATATATATATATATACACATGTATATATGTGATGATTAGTTTCTGGTGTCAACTTGGCCAGGTGATGATTCCCAGTTGTCTGTTCAAGCAAGCACTGGCCTAAACATTGCAAGGATATTTCATGGCTGGTTGATGAACTGGTAAGCTGGTTTATTAAATAATCAATCAGTTGATTGCAGTTGTGACTGATTACATCTAAGGACGTGCCTCCCACAAACAATATAATCCAATCAGTTGGGTTTCATCCAATCAGTTGAAGACTTTTAAGGAAGAAGAGAGAATTTTCACTGTTTCTTCTTTAGCCTATGAGCCTTGCCTGTAGATTTCATGGAGACCCTTCATCGGAGTTGCCAGCTTCACAGCCTGCCCTACAATTTTGGGTGCTTACAGTCTCAGAGTTGCATGAGACACCTTTATAAACCTCATATTCACAGATATCTCCTCTTGGTTCTGCTTCTCTAAAGAGCCCTGACTAAAACAAATATAAATGAGATTTCAACAAAAATTGAAATTTTCAGTTCACAAAATACACCATTAAGAACCAAAAAGGACCAACCATATGCTGGAAGAAATATTTACAAAATGCATATCTGGCAAAGAACTAGTTTCCAGGGTATATTTAAATCTCAAGTAGCTTTATAACCAAAAAATGAAAGATAATAAGAAATGGGAAAAATTCTTTGAAAAGATACTTCAAAAAAAGAAGACATATAAATGGACAATAAGCACACAAAAGTGTGCTCAACACCATTAGTCATGAGGGTAACACACATTAAAACTACAATTAGAAACCATTATATACCAAAACCAAAATGGCCGAAACTAAAAAGACTGAAAACAGAAAAATAATGAAATTGTGGAGTAACTGAAACTTCCATACTTAATTGGTGAGAATATAAAATGTTACAAAAAGGTCTATAAGTTTTGTATAAAAGTCAACATACATGATAATAAAAGTAGCCTCATGTATTTTAAAAATAGCTACAAGTGCATATGACAGCACCATGTAAAGACACAAACAGGACCCCTCCCACCTCTCCCACCCACACCTCCCAGAATGCATAGCAGGAGCAGTTGTCCTTGGGTCTCAGACAAGGGTAGCACATTCCATGCTAGCCTGCTGTCCACACATCTCCCTCTTTCTGTTTGCACATAAAGCAGCATCTCAGAGTCCTTCCTGCTGGCTGTCCAGGGCCCTCATCAGTACTGCTATGACCAACCTTTTTCTTAATTAGAAAAGTTGTAGTTTAAAAAAAAAATGCAGAAAATATAGCATTCCCATATACACACACACACACACACACATCATTAACACTTTATATTATGTGATACCTTTGTTAATACAGTATTATTAACTATAGCTATGGCCAAACTTTTTTGTCTTTGCCATTTCCATAGGTAAGGAAAAAAAAGTGTAATGTGCATTGATATGCGTAAGATCTAGTTGTATATCCTTTTCTGTGAACTATCTGTTCATGTTCCTTGACAATTTTTCTATATGATTGCAGTCATTTTGTACTTGGTTTTAGGAGCTCTTTATGTAGTAAGAAAATTAGCCCATTGTGATACAATATGTTGCAAATATTTTTCCCATTTTGATATTAATTTTTGCCGTTGCTTACAGTGGTTTATTCGATGCAGAATTTTGTTATTTTTATGTATTTAAATTCATCACAATTATGTTATTTTTGCACAAATTTATTTTATGACTTTTGGGTTTTGTGTCCTAATTAGAAATACTTCTCCACTGAGATTATTTTTAAAGTTTTAAAAAAAAGTCAACATACATTTATCCAGTGATTGAAAAATTTTACTCTGAGGTATTTACCCAAGAGATTGAGTATTTCATAGCTTTATATATAATAGCCAAAAACTTGAAATAGCATAGGTATCCAAAAACAGGATAATGGGAAAAGAAAGTGTTATATATTTAGAATGGAATACTTCTTGGCCAAAAAAAGAGAAAAAGAAAAAAGAAAAAGAAAAAATTACTGGTACACACAACTCAAAATATTTATTAAAACATTGTGGTAATGAAAGAAGACATGTTATACTAAATATAAACCATATGTTGTTATTTACATGAAATTCTTAAAACAAGTAAACCTAATCTACGGTGAGAGAAAAATCAGAACAATGGTTGCCTCTGGCAGGGCTGGAGTTTAGTGTGCATATTGACTGGGAAAGGGCATGAGAGAAGTTTCTGGGGTTATATGAATATATATTTTTCAAAATCCAGTGACTTTACACAACTTGTAAATTAGTGTATATATACATAGCATATAAATTTTGTAACATTTATAAATTGCAAATATTGAGTTCTATTTAATCATATGAATGCTGAAGTATTTAGGAGGACATGCACAGATGTCTGCAGTTTGCTGTGAAATGTGTAAAAAATGGATTGAGTAATATTTAGATGGATAGACCTGGGATAAGCAAGTTTAAGTAAAATGATAATGATAGAATCTATGTGGAGGAATATGAATGTGCCCTGCAAAATCATTTCAAATTTTCTGCATGCTTGAAAATTTTCATAATAAAATGCTGGGAACAAATAAGATGAATAACTTATTAACATGTTAAAATTCTAAATGGGTATTGCTCTCTGGAACAATCACTCTGGGAATCTAGGCACTTAATCCAATTTTGTATCATTTGCTAAAAAAATGTCCATGGCTCCCTTTTTAGAATTGCCTTCAGGAAACAGTTTCTAAATGAGACTAGAAAATCAGTGTTCTTATTTTTTAGTCACACCTAATATTCTAACCTAATATGCTATTATTGAAAAGGATGATCCCATTTTCTCAATAGACTTGGCTGCAGCTATGTCCTGAAAATTACCAAAAGCAAATTCATTTTCAAAAGATAAAGTTGTCCTGCCACTGAGAACTTATTTTTAATCTTCGAGTTTTAAATGTAGTCTCTAAAATAAAGTTCGAAAATGTCCTGTGCAATGGCAGCATAATTCAAATAACTATATAACTGCACAATGTAACTAAAGAGGATGATCCCAATCCTCTCCCCCTTGATTCTCCATTTTTTCTCTTTTTGTGTCTTTAATCAATCAATATTTTTGAACATTGGTTTAAGTGCTGAAAAAAGAGAAATAAGATATTATTCCAGGCATGGAAGAATTTACTTGAGTAGAAGAATCAAGTATTTGAAATGAAATAAATTGCAATTCAAAATGATACAGACAAAACATCACATTTGCATATGGAAATTCTGATAAGTTTATTTAAAACCTGTCACATTACTTGGTATTCACACCTAGTAAATAGATTTTTCCTTTAATTTAAAACTTTAATTAGCTTTCCTCATATTTTGACCCTAATAATTCATTATTTCTTGAGTATTCTACCTACCAGCCACCATTTTGTGGATAATTAAGACATGACTTAAAACTCTTGAAAAATGACCTCTTTATCTTCTCTACTCATTCTTCTTTCTGCTTTAAATTGATGCATATTCCTTTTCAGACTCTCTATTATTGTCAATACAGTCACCTAACCTCCTGCTTCAGGTAATATATTTCAAAATTTTTTTCTCACGTTTAATTAATGAATAAGGCTAAATAATTATTTTCTTTACAGTGAGACTTGCAATTTCCTTTCCCATGTCAGAATTACTACCCATGTCCAGGACATCATCACTGCACATGGGGATTATTTCTGCCTAATTGGGTTTGTTTTTTATGGTCTTCTCACTATATGCACAAAAAAAGAGGAATTGATTTAGGACATGTTCCATCCTGCCACTAGTTATATATATGACATTGGGACAAAATGTGGGATATGGTCAAAGTCACGGTTGTGTTTACTCTCATTTTCATTAAGCAATCTTCGTCAAATTCTACTTTTGTGCCATGTCAATTGCGAATATTTTTAGTCAAACCAAGGTAAACGAGACAGCACCTCTGTCTTCCAGGAACTCATGGCCCAGTAGGGAGGATAAAAACCAAACCAATCCTATCTATACCATAACAAAGCCATGAATAGGAACTAAGTGAGCAGGAAAGAGGCTCAAGCACTGGCCATGTGAATAGGAGTTTTACAGGCCGAAAAGGAGATGGAGAACATTGGAGGCTGAAAGCATAACATGTGTGAAAGTATGGAAGTGAGAGAGCAGAGCACATTCAGGGATCAAGAAATGGCCCAGTGTAATTAAATGACAAGGTGCATATCAGAAATGAGGTTGTCACCTTGAACTGAGGAGGACAGATCAAAATGACTTTTGCTAAGATGTTTGTATTCTAGGTTTTAGAGAGGGTTTTATCTAAGGGAATATAATGATCAAATCAATGTGTTAGAAAGATATTTAAGAAACCACTAATGAAAATAGAAAGTATAACTTTCAACCTTAGAGGAGAAACACAGAACAAGAAAAATATTGATTAATCCAGTGCAAACCAGGAAAAATGGGGTGAGGAAGATGAGGAACCAAGAAAACAACTGGCAAAATAAGGTGGTGGAAGTAATTACAGATATAGCAGTAATCGCTATATCTGTGTTCAACTCACCGATTTATAGAGACACTCAGTTGCCAATTAAAATTAATACTTCAAAATCAAAACACATTATGAAAATTGCAGGAAAAGAATGAAAAACTCATATAAGTAATAACTAAAGAAAAAATCATTTATTTATCTCAAATGAAATAGAGTTCAAGACAAAAAACATAAAGAGACTAGTTAGAGAGAGAGAAAGATCTAAAGACCCGTATTAATACAGTAGAAATAAAGATGGAGAGAAAGGGATTACATAGATTGGTATAAGGGGTTCAAGGGTAGTTCAGTGGTAGAATTCTTGCCTGCCATGCAGGAAACCTAGGTTCAATTCCTGGCCCATGCATTGCCTGCCCTCCAAAAAAAATTCAACAAATGGTGCTGCAATAATGGGATACTCATATGGAAAAAGAATGAAATGTGACCCCTGCCATACAGCATACAAAAGATAACATAGATAGGCACAACAGGATTTAATAACAATTTGGACATGAGCAAAAAGAGAGTGAAGAGATTTTTAACTTGGCTATCGGTTTTTGTCTTGATGCCATTAATTCAGCTAGGGCAGACAGAAAAAGTAACCATTTAGTAATGAGATAATAGAGCATTCAGTTCAGCGTTAAACATGCTGAGTTTGAGATATCTGTGAGATTGCCAGGTGAAGCTGCCCAGTCCCAGTAAACCTTTGGAAACAACAGTCTGAAGTTAATGACTAAGTACTAAAATAGCTCTATTAATATGGGAACAATCAGAGGTGGTAGTAGCTGGAGCCCTAATTGGATGAGATTATTTAGGAAGCCTTTTTTAAAGAAGTGGTTCCTAAACTGAATGCAATACATTCCTATGAAGGAATATGAAAGTGTGGTAGATTGAATTATGTACTTCAATTTAAAAATGATCTTAATCTTAATCACACCTACAGGTGTCTGTGGGTGTGAGCCCATTGTAAATAGAATATCTTGAAGATTTTATTTTTGGTTAAGGTATAATCCAACTTAGTGAGAAAAGGTCTAAATCCCTATTACTGGAGCCTTCATAAAAGGAAAGAAACCAGAAGTCAGAAGTTGAAGAAGTCTACACAAGAGAAAGCCAGAAGCCAGCAGAAATCAAAAGAGTTGACAAAAAGAGAAAACATCATCATGTGACAAGAGATACAAGTCAAAGAACCCCAAGGATTTCCAGCAGCCGCACACAAATGCTACAGACCCTGGGAGAAAGCAAGCCTTGATGATCTCTTCATTTTGGGCTTCTTCTAGCTTCACAACTAGGAAATGATACATTTCTGTTATTAAGCAAAAATTAGCTTGTGGTATGTGTCATAGCAACTCTGTTAACCTAAGAGAACAACTGCAATGAACTAAAAACAGAATGATATAGTAATTAAGAAAGTAGGCTCTGGATCCATACTGTTTGGATTCAAATCCCAATTCCACCTGGTTTTAGCTTCTTATATCAGACATAAGTAACTGGTTTATGCATCACTGGTCTTACCCATAAATGGAAATGATAAGAATGCCTAATATTTTATATTTTAGGAGTCTGTGAATTAATACATGTATAGCACTTAGAACTTTGCCTGGCACATAGTAAACATTTCACAAATGTTAACTACTATCATTAAATTTGAGGACCACAGGTCCCCAAGGAAGTTATGGACTTTCTTCCCTGAGAAAACACTGCTCACAAAGCTTAAGAGCAATACCAAGAGGCTGATAGATTCCCTGGTGCTCATCATGGAATCCAAATTAAATGCTCTTATTAATGTAAAATAAGAAGAAAACAAGGCCAAGGATGGAATCCCCACAGAAGCCCAATTTATCAATGAAGGGGCATAAAAATTAGGATGATCCTTTGAGATGCTATTTCTATCCATTTCATCCATTTTCTCCTATAAAATAAAGAAGAATTCACCATCACCTAATATGGAAAGTTAGTTTTAAGGGCCTTATTAATTGGTCTAATTCTCTTCTTCTCTCGTCAGCATCCATTATATATCTTTCTCATCTCTCCACTTCAGGGAAGTCAGACAGCTTGCCAGTTCCTTCAGATTTGAGTTTGAGTTTCCATTGCCCATAAATTTGCTCTTGAGACCAGCTATTTTTACTAAATCCTAAGCATTCTCTGGAACCCACCTGTTCCAAGAATTATTTCCTAATTAACCCTAGCCCTTCAATGTCATGCCTTTATAACTTCCTGAATTGAGACACAGCATTTTACCACTTTCTTTCATGTATTCCATTAGAGCCCAGTAAAGAGCAATTCTCAGTGCACATCAGACACTTAACTTGTGCTTGTTAACCAGCAACAGGTGTTTGAGCTAGTTTGAAGAAATAGGTATTCACTTTTGTGCATTGGTTTTCACTTTCATCTGTTTATTCTAATAGAATAATAGCATTTTCTAACAGCTGTTTATTTGAAAATATATTTCACGAACAAAGGGATCATAGAGGAAAAGGAGCATCGTGATGAAAACATGTTCTCAGTATTGCCAAATAAGAAGAGACAAAAATAAGTCAACATAGAAAGTGTGTATTTTTTTTTTCCAATTGTCCTAGCATAAGCCCCATCCTCCTTTAATCTGTGTCTTTGCAGTCATGATAGTGCACTATCAAAGATCTCATTTATTTCAGATTTAAGAAAACCAAGTGACCTAGATACCAGGTCCTTTTAAAGGGGCTCTATCAGAGCTCCCTGACATAAAAGACACTTCCATTTTACATTTCATATGAAAGCAAATAACCATAGCAGCTCACCTCAAAGAAGACTGTAATGAATACAATGGTAGAAACCTGGCATAAGTAACATGTACTCTTTTTTTTCTTCTACAGTGTTTGAAATGGATCTTTCTTTAAATTGGTTACTTAAAAAATGCCAACGTATGCAATAAAAATGCTTTGCAAGTAGCACTTTGGAATCATTCCTCTGTTCCAATTCTGGTCTCGGTGAACCAGACGCTATACTCCCAGAAATCTATAAAATGACTGAACTAATGGAGGGAAACAGTGGCAGTGATATACCTAAATGATGAACCATCAAGAACCCTCTTTTTCTGTCTTTAGAATGTGTGAACTTACGTGTAACATGCATTTCCCATATGTGCAAAGGCTACCTATGGAGCTTCAGTTACCTGGGCTGCCCGGAGTGCTAATGCTCACAAAGGACTTTTAATTAAACTGAGTAGGTGTTTGTGTCAACAGGAAATGAAAAGCTAGACTTGCCAAGGGAAGTTGAGAGCTTTCACATGTTTCTCATTGCAGATTGCTGATTTCTCACCCAAATCAGTCAGGAGGATGCTTGCACAGATACTGGGGTGTTTGAGGAAATCGCTATTGCCAATGTGGACATGTCAGTGGAGCAGGATCAGACATCCAGATTTTTTCAGCATTTTCAACTGGCATTGAAACCAAGCGCTAGGCAGCTAACCCTAATTTAAATTTTCCTTGCCTTCTTCGAGTCCCTCCGTAAGTCTGCTGCACTTATGGAGCCGCTTGTTTTTTTTCATTCCAATGTTCCTCCTGGTGATTTCTTCTATTTTTCTAATTTTCTCTTTCTCTGATTTTGGCCTCTTCCTCTTCCTACTGAATATCACACATAATAAGGGAAGGCAGAGCTTTCTGTTGAGTTTTTCTTCGCCCTTCTTCTGCAGCTGCCACCTCATCCCCCGCTGCACTAAATTGACACTTCTGGAAGTAGCAGCTTCAGAGTGACTGACAAGAGCCATTGCTTGCCCAAGTGTCAATTTAGTGCAGCGGGGGATGGAGTAGCAGCTGCAGCAGGAGAGAGGCCTTATTTCATACTTTGAAAACAATTGCAAAAAATGCCAGAGGGGAGGGGAAGCTGGTTGAAGAATAGAAAAGATGATAAAGAGAGCAAGAAAGGGGAGGAATGGCAAACAAAACTGATATGGTGTGGAGAAGAGAAAAGGAGCAAGTAAATTGAAAAACAACAAAAATCAAAAGAAGAACAGGTGAAGGAAATTGCAAAGAAGAATGAATAAAAGTATTTTGGCTAAGGGCAATGTATTTGCTTTCTCTACATTTTAAAAGATCTTTTTCACAGTCAGTGTATTTTCTGTACAATGCAGAATTACTGTCTATTTATATCTCCAGAAAGGAAAAGAAATAGCACAAAATTAAGCCAAAAAATTGTTAGTTGAGTGTTTACTAATAAATTGGTTGAGTGCTTGGTCAGGACTGATTCTGTTCTGGGTCTCACCAAGAACATGAGAAAATGAGCCAAGAAAAAGACTCTGAAACTTAGACCTGTAGACTGAGGTGTATTGCCAATACAGAAGAGAAGAGGAAAATTAATTAAGATTTGAAAACAAGAGAATTCACTGCAAGTGAGCTTCTTTCAGATAGTGTCCATTTTTCTATGTTCTTTTGGTTTTAGACTTGCATAAACATTTCTGGTTCATATCACATGCAAGCACATGTCTGGAACAGACATTTTACATGGACAGTTTTGGTAGGGACTGCTGATATTTCTAAACATGAAGGTGACATATTTCTAAAACCCCACTCAGAAAGGATTACAAGTCAACACACACGGACATACCTGTGGGTGTGTTCATATAGCAATCCACCTGTTAACTTTAATTTGGGCACTCTAATTTCAAAACTGAATCATGGTGGTAAACAGTCTCCAATTCTACTAAAAATAGAATGAATATTATAAAGTTTTCCTGAAGATTAGAACTCATCTAAGGAATTAGTCTCCAAACAACTTAAGCCAGTTCAACACTAACATTTAAGACAATTTCACTAAATCAACCATAATGGTTGCCAAACCAGTTTGTATGCACACATGACAGCAGATATTTCAAATGCAACTTTGACTAAAGTCCATGTATTTAACTAGATTGATGTTTCTCAAGTATATTCTGAAAAGAAAATGTTTCAGTGCCAAACAAGTTAGAGAAATTCTTCATACTCTACAAACGTTATGTTGGTGGCCAGAACACAGAGGAAAAGTATCTATGAAACTTTGCACTAAAAAAGAGGCTGTAACAAATAAATACAAAACATAGTCAATTAAAAAGATAATCTTAGATATGCGAAGGGTTAAAACTGTCACCACTGCGGACAATCTGGGAAAAAAAAAAGATAAATGACAAATTTCTTGACAATATACCCTAATCAAGAGATGAATCAAAGTAATTAAATAAAAAAATAAATAAACAAATCATTATTGTACTACAAATTACAATAATGCCAGTTTGCCTTGTAGCCATCTAAATATCATTAAGTCTAAAACATAAGTTTTGATATTTTAGCAGAGAATAAAAATTAAAAATATAAATTGGGAAAATACATTATTCTTTTTGGGCAGAACAGCACTAACAAACTCAAACAGCAAAGTTTCTTTTTCTATTTAGGCAAGTCAAAAATCTCCTCTTACAGCGAATTATACCCACAGTCTATTAAACTCTCTAATTTGCTCCATTCAATTTTCTAGTTTGATAAATCACAGTTACTCACACACATTGAGTACTTACTCTATTTAGCAGGCACCATTCCGAGTATTTTGCACACATTAACTAACTTATTGAATTCCAGTGAAAATTCACTCTAGCATTTAATGAGTTAAGTATTCTTTTATTCCCTCATGTTTGAGATAAGGCTAACATGGCACAACAAATAAATTGCCTGAGATACACAGCTAGGCAGTCGTGGAGTAGTGTTTGAATCCAGATATGCATTAACTTGCATCCTTATCGCCATGATATATCACCTCGACACTGGACTTATGTTTCTGTAATAGTATAAATATTCAGTTGGAGGAAAAGTAAATTTTGCAAATTGACTAAAATACAGCAAAATAGCTGTAGAATTCAAGGCAACAACTTACCATTTTATGTATTTGTTTATTACCTATTTTGATAGATAGTCTGTGTTTATTCTAACCGTAACTACTCTTCTTCATCTTGCTTTTTAAATAAGTACATTTTGGAGACTTTCTCATGATAGAACACATAGGAATATTTTACTCTTTTTAATGATTGCATGCAAATACTTAACATCTGCCCCTTGAACTTACAGAATGTATCCAATATGCTGCTACTACAAATACTGAGATAATTAATAACCTTCCACATAAATCATTTTGCAAAGATTAAATGCACTTCCCTATTTACAATCAATTAGATAATTCAATAGAAAAAACATTCCTTTTACATTAGAAAGGAAAATGTTAAAATATCTAAAATTATATCTAATTATAAGAAATAGCTTTAGAGTTTCTAGATTAAAGAGTTGGTATGCACATTTTAAATTTTGATAAATATATCCAAATTGTTCTTCATATAGGTTGAAACGATTTTCACTGTGTTTAGAATTTGCCTGTTTTCCCACACACCAAGGCTAACATCAACTTTCAATCTTTGCCACTCTCATAAGTGACAAAATGTATCTCTCAATTTGTTCCTGTATATTTCTTATTATTGAAATCTCTTCCATTTCTCTTAGTATTACAAATGTTTAAACACTTTTGGGTTTAAGAATCTGCTTTCTTGATCCTTGAAGTAGATGTTCAAATTATTGGCCCAATTTTCTTTTTTTATTTTTCACCTTATTATTTACTTGAAGGAGCTTTTTGTCTATCAAAGTAAATATTTCTTTTTTGAGATAAATTGAAAATATTTTCACGTTTGGATTGGCCATTTATATTTTTATTTTGTTTACGGCAATGCAAAACTTTTTATGCAGTTGAATTGATCAGCTTAGTTGAAGTCCCTGATCAGTCTTTTATTGTATGGCTTTGGATTGGGTTGGATTTCTTAAGGGAGCTTTACAACACGCTAAGATTTAAAAACAAACAACAAAAACTCTCCCGCGGTTGCTTCTAGGAATTGAGGTTTTCAATTTTTTTTTAGTATTTAAATATTTGGTCCACTTAAAATTTATTTTAATAAAATATGTAAATTGGAATCCAAATTTATCTTTCCTAATTGGCTATCCAGTTAATTCAACACCATTTTTTGAATAATTCATCTTCCTTCTGTTGATTTGAAATGCTACCATTATCAAATACAATTTTTCAGTTTGATTTAAATCTTCAATACTTTTTCTCAGTCATCTCTGAGGGTATATTAGTTTTTGCAGCTTTAAGCACTTTAATGTCTCATAATGTTAGTCCCTTATCATTACTCCTTATTGTTATGGATTTTATGGCTAATTTATTATCTAGGAATTTTAGAATAGCTTGTCTAATTTTTTAAAGTCCTGTTGATATTTTTAAGATAATGTTAAATTTATAAATTAGCTTACTTAGAATTGACACCTTATGGTATTGAATTTTCCTTTCTGAAAGCATGTGTTCTTTTATGGCTCATATTGCATTATAGTTTCTTTAACTTATATACATTTCTGGTTAAATTTATGCATATGTATTTTATATTTCTTCATTGCTACTGTTAATAGAATCCTTTTCCTGATAATATCTTCTAACTGGTTATTTGTGTAAGGAGGCTTGAATTTCTGTTTAAATATTTTGTACCCAGACATTTACCAAGCCTTTTTTGTAAAAATTTGTAAATGGATTCTTGAGTTTTCAAATCAAAATATGGTAATTTCCTTCTCCTTTACATCATATTTCTTTCTCGTGCACTTAACAATTCAAAAAAATATTTCTTTGTAATCATTTTTGTCATTTAAGAAATTATACTCTATTTGGAATCAACACAAGGAAAATAGTAAGTGTGATATGGGCAATCCCATAGTCTAAACCAAAATTATAGAAAATTCTTTCTTTTTAAAATAAAATTCTTATTTTTAAGAATTTTTATTCTTTCATCATTAAAGAAATGAATTTATTAAAATCCTTTCATTATGAAGATAAGAAACCATGAAAAGAAATTTTCCAGTTTTCCCTCTGATTAAAAATTCTGAAAAGTAAGAACTATTTTTGACTTTTTTATGTTCCAGTCAATCATAGGTAATTAACAAAATTTGTTGAATGTAAATAAAGCAACAGATAAATTTCATATAAACCCTAAACATTTAGTTAATTTAAATGCATTTTCTGAGTCTTTATTATGTGCCATTAACTCTTCTTAGACATATTCATACAAAAACCTATATATGAATTTTCATAGGAGCTTTATTCATAATAGCCAAAAACTGGACAAAGCCCAGATGTCCAGAAGCAGGTGAACAATTAAACAAACCCTACCACATATATATATATATATGTATATATATGTACATACATATAAAGAAACTATTGTTACATGCAACAAATTAGATGACTCTCCAGGAAAGTATGATAAATGGAAAAAGCCAATACTAGAAGGCTACATACTGTATGAGTCTATGTATATAAAATTTTTGAAAAGATAAAATTTTAGAAATGTAAAACAGATTAGTGGATGCCGGGGTTTAGGGACCAGGGGATAAGGAGGCAGGGTGATGATGGATTTGTTTATAAAAGAGCAACATGAGGGATCCTTCTGATGATGTAACATTCAGTAACTTAACTTGGTGGTAGAAACACAAACTTATACGTGTGATAGAATTGAATAGAGCTCAGCGCACACACACACACACACACACACATACATGAGTCAAAAAATCTGGGGAAATCTCAAAAGAAAAAAGATGGATTATACCCATGTCAATGTCTTGGTTGTGATAATGTAGCATAGTTTTGCAAAATGTTTCTGTTGTAAGAAATTTGACAAAATTTACCCAAGATCTCTCTGTATTATTTCTTATAATTAAATACGAATTCACAGTTACCTGAATAAATTTTTCAATTAAAAATATAACGTAACAAAGAAAGGGAGCTCTTTAAACAAGGCTAGGTCAAAAATAGTTCCAGGTCACAATAGTTCCTACACAATTGAAAGTTCATAATCTTCCCTAGACTTGAAATAGTGTCATTCATTGAGAGAGAGACTGAGATTTTTAGTAATGTATGTTCTCCCACCCCCAAATAAACATCCATGTGTTTTTTTATCCCTCAGGCTGTAATTTCTAGATAAAAGGCAAATGGAAAGCATTCTTGGCAGGAGAAATGTGAAACAGAGAGACACAGCACAGTGAAGGAACTGGCCCAGAACAGTACAACTAGTATATGGTGAAACCAGGTTTCAAACTCACATAGTTCTAGCTCCAAAGCCACTCCCATTACCACCTTTCTACATGCCATGGTTAAGCCATTGTGTTATACTTTTGCTTTATTTTATTGAAAGTTAATATATCTATAAGGTTTTTTTGTGATATCACTTCTACAAACATTTTTGTTTTTGAAGACAGATTCTCCTTCTGATGAAGTTTAGATGCAGAATCTTAGTGCTGGGAAGGAAACTTGCACTTAATTCAGTTTCATACAGCTATTCCTCTGTGGTTTCAGTTAGAGACAATTTATATACAAAATATTATTAGATTAGTCTAATCAATTAATTTTATAAAATAGATAAAATAGTTGTGTTATCATAAGCATGAAACTACATAAAACGGGAAAAGAAGACACTGGGGAAATATTTCCCCATGCTGAATTACAGTGAATTTATTTAACTGTATTATTTTATTCTAATAGCTTCCATTCATTGCTGGCATTGGATCTTCTTCCCATAGCTCTGATTCCTTAGGAACCTCAGGAATAAAAGGAGAAGACCAATCCAGGTCTGATCTGTCTGCTATAAACCAATTCTTATTGAGTTCCTATTGCCTAACAGCACATGGTACCTACCTAGACTTCTTCAATCCTTACTTAATGAAAAAAATATTCACAAAAAGTTTTAGATAAGACTGTGCTCATTATGGAAATAGCTTCTCTAATCAACTTCTATCTTTTCATTACCTCCAGTCCTCTAGACAACTTGAATTACACGGTACAAAGTTATTGGATAAAGAAATAAGATGTTTGTATGTTTGTGATACTTTTTAAAGGACCTACATTCTTCTGAACATTTCATAGTTCATAACATGGCTAATTAAATCACCTGCAACAATACCAGACATATGCCTACGTTCCACAATAATATTATTTGTCCTAGGTATGTTTTGAATAATTCTCTACACTCCTCTTTGAATAAGTGTTCTTTATATTCAGTAATATTTATTCAGAATTCAGTAATATTTATACTATTTATAACCTATGCCATAAATTTAGAAAATTTAAGTAAATCTCAGAATTCTTATAATTTATGCTAAATGCCAAAACCTGCAGAAATTCTTTCCTAATCTGTCAAATGGGAATAATAAATGGCATGTGCTGTTTCAAATTGTTGAGAAGATTGAAAATGATAATCTTTGTCAAATGTTTAGCGTAGACATTACCTCGGGGTGACAGAGATAGTGGGGGAAATGGTGGTAGTTGTAATTATAGTTATAATTGTAAGATTATAATGTGGCAAGTGAGAGAAAATACATGTTTTCCCATTATCTCTGCTCTACCACTCCTGTTTTGTAGCCTCCAGCGATTCATTTTTAAAGTAATTTAGGTGCTGGGAATGAGACATAAGTTGACTCTCACTAATAGTGGTAGCTATGTTCTATAAAGTCATCACAAACACTGAGTTACCGAATACTGAGCCACTGTTCCCAGGGGAAATAGAGGATTAGGTTCCTACAAGGCTCTGGTCGCAATATTTTCATTAACTGATCATTACAAAACCTAGTTTTATGTGTTTAAAGACACCTTATTTAATAACTATTGATGGTTAAATAATTTGAACTCACAACCAAGAGCATGATGATGAGGCTTGAACAAAGTTTATTCAATGCACAAGTTTTCTCTATAAAGCACATCACAGCCTTCTTACTTAGGAACACTAGAAAGCATTTCAGCACTACACTTGAGGCCATGCCATTTTTAACAGTGAAATTAATACTCATGAGATCTGAAGCAAGAAGGCAGAGCACCACCCTGCTGCCCTCATCTGGAAAGTTGTACATCGGAAGACTCAACTTTTTCAATGTTCTGCAAATGTCCATACATGACCATGAAAGCATCATGAGTATCAATTTGGGGGTTACAAATAAATTTTCAAGAAAAGGCAAATTTTCAAATACTGAATACACAAATAATAAGGATCAAACGTATGTACATATACTGTTGAGATGAGGAGTTCTTGCTTAGAAAAGATGCGTATTGCAAAAGCTTCATGATGCTAACTTCCCAGCAAGGAAGAAAATTGACTTTTGGAATCATGGATAATTTCCTTTTAAATAATGGAGCACTGATTCTGTGAGAAATCTATTCTCACTGAGTCAATGCAACAAAAAAATCAATGATGACAAAACAACCATCTGAATTCTGCTGCAACTTTTTTTGTAAGTGCAAAATGTCCCTTTTTTAAAAAAACACAGTACTCTTTGTGTATCTACCTTAACTCTTTCTCATCTTAGAATTTAAGCTCCTTAAAGGAAAGTTCATGATTAGCTTGTGAACAGTAGTCTCTATATGGCTTAAGAAAACCCAAATTGCTAGAAAGAAAACCCAAATTGCTAGAAAGACAACCCACATAAAAGAGAAAATATTTGCATATATCTGAAAAGGGTACTCAGAATACATAAAGAATACCTAATATTAATAATAAAAAAACCAATTAAAAATGGGCAAGGGATCTGATAATCATATCTACAAGATATATAAATGGCCAATAAGCACTGAAAAGATGTTCAATATCATTAGCCATTAAAGAAATGCAAATCAAAACCACATGAGATACCACATCATACCCAGGAGGATAGCTATAATCAGCAAAACAGATAACAACAATGCATGGTGAAATTGGAACGCTCATATACTGCTAGTGGGAATGTTAAATGATGCAATCACTTTGAAAAACAGTTTGGCAGTTCTTCAAATGTTCAAACATATATGACCTAGCAATTCCATTCCCACATCCATATGAAACTTATGTACACACAAAAACTTGTATATGAATTTTTGGAGCAGCCAAAAAACTGAAACTACCCAAATGTCTATCAACTAAGAATGTCTACCAACTGATGAATGGATAAATAAAATGTGGCATATCCATACAATGGGATATTAATCAGCCATAAAAGAAAGAAGTAGTGACACTAGTGGACCTGAAAACACTGTGCTAAGTGACACGAAACAGTCAAAAAAGGACACATATTGTATGATTCAATTTGTATGAAATTTGCAGAAGAAGGAAATCTACAGAGACACAGATTAATGATTGTCTAGAGCTGTGGAGTTTGGGAGAAAATGGGAAGTGACTGCTCATGGGTACTGGATTTATTTTGGGTGGTGAAATTGTTCTCAACTTAGCGTTGATAAGTTGCACAACTCTGTGAATATACCAAAACCCCTGAATTATACATATATAAATGAGTGAAATTTTATAAGTGAATTACATTTCAATTAAGATGTTTTAAAAAAGAAAATCTATTAAGTAATCATCAAATATCAATGATAGCAACCTATATTCTTGGAAGTCCCACACATTCCAAATAGATACTCAATTAATACTTATTGATGTGAAAGTTTTTTTAAAAAATTGAGAAAAAAGCATCAATCAATTCAAATTTTAGCTAGATTAAATATTAATTAATACATTCAAGGAACATTTATTGAATGCCCATTATATGCCAAGCACGGAGCTTGGAAAAAGGAAAAATGGAATAAGATAGATGGCACTTCCTGTAAACTTTGGTACTTTAGGGAAGGCATGAGCACAGCCCAAGGTGGAAAATGGTAAATGCCATATAATAGGCAAGTCTTTTGGGTGTTAAAGATGAACTTGTCCAGAGAGCAATCAGGGACAGCCTAGGGGAAGAGGCTACTCTTAAGATGAAATTTATGAGTGGCTGAGATATAAATGTATAGAAATGATGGGGGTGGGGGCACAGAAAATAAGTAAATATCTACAGTTTTACTTATATTTTGCAACATTAATGATCAGTAGATTGGTCTATGAAAGATCTGATGTGATAAAGCTTCTTATCATATGGAATAATCATGCATTTTGCAAAGCTGCTGCAAAAATCTATCTCCTGTTCTCCTTCTGGAAAATTTGCTGCAACACTTTTTGTATAGGTTGTTACTTACACAAGAGATGATCCAGATACCAGATGAAAGGAAATCAATAAACAGGTAAAATGAAGTGAAATCCACTATCCAAAGGGAGAAAATAGAGTTTTTGAAAGAAAAATATTCAGAGTAGATATCGTCTTAATAGTTCTGCTCAGAAGCAGTTTCCCTGGTCACATGAAGGACTAGAATCAGTTTGGTAATATTTATTCTTAAGATTTTCATGGCATTCCTGTGTAGTAAATTGTTTTCTGAACATTGCTTGGCAGGCATTGCTTTACTTCTCAAATCTCTCAAATACTTAAATAATGGTTGCACTTCACACAGAAGAAATCTCTGAGGCTATTTGGTCCAGTTCAAAAGATTATTCTCTTGAAAAGTTCAATATTTAGAAGCATTGCCATCTATGGTGCCTTCTTCCAAGTAACTAGCAGCATTGCCCTCTCAGGCTTTCATTTACCCAGTGGGGCAGAAATGGGGCCAGAGTCAGCATTTATACTGCAGAGGCACATTCAGTCTAATTGACTTCATATCTTGCTATTTGTCACAGATCCAGTCTTAAAATTCAGTCTTCTAACTCTAAGTCCAGTGAGCTCTCTATCAGACTCTGCTTACAATGACCTGAAAATTTATATATAGAAAATCATAAGAAAAAATTCTCAAGGCATTGAGCTATTTTTCCCTGCCTACCGTAATAGCTAAAGACGTATCCCTCACTTGCCTCCCCTGCTGCCTTTCCTCCTCTTATCTGGGTTTGAGATTTCCCCTTTGAAACTTAAATTCACGATCCTCTACTGCGGAAATGAAACTTTGCTTCTTCATGTTCTCTTTTCTTATGTATTAAGGGAACAGATGCCTTCCAGAAACAGCTGTGCTCGCGTTAGAGGCAAGCTGAGCTCCTATCTTTGATAATGTACCTTACCGTCATATTATGAGTTTCTGTCTATACAGGAGAGAAGAAAAACACTATCAGTTTCAAATCTCTACCTTTTAAAGAAAAGCAAACAAGCAACAGACTAAAGTATCAAAGCCCATTGCCTTCCAAAACAGATAAGACCATAGAATTATTAAGCATTACAGTATTAACCTGGTATCCACAATTATAATATACACCACATTGCTCATTTCTATCTGAGTCATCTTGATTGATCCAAAAATATGGAAAAATCCTTAAGAAGGCATGATCTCAGAATAAGGATCAAGAAAATCCTACAAGTGTTTTATGTCCTTCCTTTTTCTTAGGATGAATATTACAGATTATGATATATACATATTATTTAAACTTCCTATTTATTTATTTTAATACAGTGAATCATTTAATAGATTATTTTGAATGATTTATATTTATTAGCAGTTCTTCTGCCATCTTATATGCTCAGTTTTGCTACTGTTTGATTTTTTTTTTTTAATGCTCCCTTGCTTTTTCATTTGTTATTCATCCTTTGGTATATTTTCTTTGTTGGTAAATAAGCCAACACAACTTTTAGCTTACTTTTAATCCTGATAGCATATCATTATAGTTTTAGATCATATACCTAGAGCTTTACTCTTAACAGCACGGTAGCTACTGACAATCCTTTAGTAAATACAATGAAATTAACATATCTATATTATCTTCTCCCTACCATACTTTTGTTGGCTCCTTTGCTTCTATTTCCACATCTTGAGGTTTTGTATCAAGTATTATCGTTATCTAGATGTAATTTTCCATTTAAATGATTCACCAATCCTTTATCCCACCCCTCATTCATTCTTGATTTTTTTTAATTTTAATTCATTAATGAGTTCTTCAGAATTATACTTTTAAGTAAAATTTTCAGAAATATTGCATGAGAATTGTTTCCCATAATCCTAAGAAAGCCTTAATACTGCCTTTATATTTTAATGAAATCTGAACTCTCGTGGGGAACAAGTGTCTTGAGTCAGCTTCCCCTTAAAACTCTGTAGTTAGTATCATAGCTTTGTGTCATTTAAATCTGCTGAAGAGCCCTAGGCTAGGCTGATGGCTTTCCATGTCTCCATTTTTATGTTCTTTATTTTCCTTGAATATCAGGAAAGTCAACACATACTGCTATGAGTTTTTTCTGGGAACAGAGATGCCCTTAAGATAAAAAAAATGTTTTCTTCAATAATTAGCTATTTTCTTTAGAAGTTACAAACAAATTACATATATTTTAGATCTCTATTTTTTCCAGTCTAATCTAGATGTTCTGTCAATATTTTCCCTCATAGTCTTTAATTTTGCATTTTATGTGCTCTATTCAAGGTTTACATCATACTACTTTATGGCTTTTCTATAGCGGATCTATAAAAAAGGTAGAATAATATTGGGTGAGGCACTAGAACAGACAGTTTTGGTAGTCAATAGATTCCTTTGCAGATATGCTCATTTTCCTCTTCCTTCTATGTATTTGTAAGAGTGAATTTCTCCATTCCCATCCCTGAAGGTATGGCTTGCTTTGGCCTATGAAATATGAACTTAAGTGCCAAGAGTCACTTCTGGGGAGAATCATTTCATTGCCAGTGCAGGATGCTGAGTGTTTCTTAGCCCTGCTATGATGATCATTGTAACGTGTCAAAACAGAGCCTCCTTCAATCTAAGTCTTAAAAACTGACAACCTGGTCCCATACCCTCTCCTTATCTACTTTGGGCAGACAATGTGTGAGAGAGGGCTTTTGTTTTTGAAGTCCATGAGATTTCTTGGGTACCTGGCACAGTATAAATTAGCCTGATTTTACTTATTAAGTATATGGATTATGGAGCTAGGTTGTGTGGGTTCAAATCCAAGCTTAAAGACTTACTGACCTTGAACAGTCAGCTTCTTTGTTAGTTAAATTGAGACAATATTAGTAGCTAACTCATAGCTTTATTATAAGAATTACATCTCATAAGATTTACAAATAAATAAATCTATAAGTAGATCTAAGTTTAAAATTTTTAAACTATTTAAATATTGCCTGGCACATGGTAGATTCAACTTATTTCTTGCCTATTGCTCTGCCTATTGATGGGTTAATGTGTTCTGAATGTCTGAAATCTTACATTTTTCTCCTTTTTATTCCCTTAGTGCCACTAACTCCCTTTCCATTATACTCTGTTGACATGTTATCTCCTTTTTGCCCCTTATTTCATAGAATGTATGTTTAGAATAGAAAGCAATCCCTTAACTTTTTCCTCCACTTCCTAGAATGCCATTTTCTAAAATGCACTCTTCCTCTGAATTTTCCATGCTGCATTCCGTCTCCTCCTCAATTATTTTCAGAATTTTCCACAAGCTTCTATTGTTTTTCATTTATTTGTGATTGTTCACAGGAACTGTCTTAACATATTACTAACTTTAAACAATGTGAATGGACTCCACATTCTCTGCTTCCTTGCGTACATGAATATGAGAAGTCCAAACATTGCTAATTAGTATTATTTGTATAGTTATTAAACTGTCTGGGGGAAGTTTGAAGTGGGCCATGGAAGAAAGCAGATGAAGTATTTTGACTACCAATACATCCCTGTTGAATGTACTTTATCACATTTCCTAGGGTTCTGTATGTTGCTGGTAAATAATGGGACAGTGAGTTTCCTTGAGGGTGAACCAGCCACTTTGCTAAGAGCTATTGACTTGGAAAGTCTGCATATTTTCTGATTAGTTGACATTTGGTATCAGCTGCAGATCTGGCTGCCATGAAATCATGCTCCATTTCTCCTTCATCTTGCTGTTGATCCCAGATCTCTTCTTTTTCAATTATATAGAAATATATTTGAAAAAAGAAATGTTTGTCCATACAGACTCCTTTTCAGCTCTGTTGCTTCACATGGACCACTATGAAGTATCTTCACCCAGGATCTAGCGTCTGTTCTTGTGAGTTTGAGTACTTGATCTTATAATGCGTTAAAATTATGATTATTCTGGACAGCTAACTTTTATTGGAACAATTGTTATGTGCCAAAAAGTAAGCTAAAGGTTTTAAATACTTTATTTTATTCAATCATCGCAGCATACTTATGAATTAGGTATTATTATCTCCTGTTACAATTGAAGAAATAGAAATACAAGGGCTTCATGTAACTTGCTGAAAGCCTCAAAGATGGTGGATGCAGAGTATAACCCAAACTATTAGGTTAGAAACCCTGTACTCATAAATACACAGCCAAACAACTTGCTTTGCTTATTCCTAAAGCACATAATGTTTGGGCTTAATGGAAGTGTGTGATAATCCTCCGTTGTCCTTTCAACATGGTACAAATTATATCTGATATTTAGTCTTCTAAGTTGATGATATATGAATGTGGTACCAACTCTAACTTCAAGAAAGTAAAATTTTATTTTTTTATAACTTTTGGTAAACTTCAGGGAGAAGAAGTATTTGTTCATGTTTTTACTCCATCTTTCTCCGAAGTATGTCTTTCAAATTAGAGATGTTACATCTGACTTCCGTTTCCAGCATTAATATTGAGTAGGTAACTATTAAAGGCATTTAAACCCTCCCATTGAAAACATTAGCAACAAAACAAAGGATATACATGTATTTTATTTCATGCATTCATGAGTGGTAATGAAGTGAGGAATATTGAGACCAAAAATGAAATTAAGGCAGAATTCCCACTTGGCTTTTGGAACATGAAGTTGGCATTTGCCAAGCAGAGTAAAATGAGCACAGTTTCTTGGTCTTGAGGAGCAAGACAAAAGACCCAGGCCCTACCCAAGATGAGGAATCTAATAGAAGATGCCCAATAGAGCAGAAATAAATTCAATCCACCCCCCTCCCTGGGACTGAAGCAGAGATGCTTGTAAGAAGTTCTAATACTGGTCAATAGGAGAAAAAATAATCACCTTCATGAATTTGTGCCTGCTGTCTTGACCTTAAAACAGTGTGAAGTCTGGGGTACACGGCCTAGATAGTCTGAAAAAGTGTAAGCTAACAGTATTGTTTAAAATGTTTCTGACACAGGGTGATGCCATGGTGGCTCAGTGGCCGAATTCTCGCCTGCCATGCCAGAGACCGGGGTTCGATTCCTGGTGCCTGCCCAAGCAGAAAAAAAAAAAGTTTCTGATAGAAATAGTCACCATATGCCTAAAAGAATCAAACAGAAAATCTCTCAGAAGTAATTCAACCTTTCTTAGGCCTTAAAGGGTTTCCCACAGATAAGGTTGCAAGTAAAATGAGTAGTTTTCTGTAAAAAACAAATCACTAATGAAGAAGGAAATGAGGTACTGTAATTATGAACCAAAAGAAACAATAGACAACAGACATTAAAGAACTTGGATATTGGAATTGTCAAACACAGTTATAAACAAACTCTGTTTAGTATCTTTTAAAACCTAAATAAAAAAATTGAGGGTGGGCCACAGTGGCTCACCAACAGAGTTCTCACCTGCCATGCCAGAGACCTGGGTTCATTTCCTGGTGCCTGCCCACATAAAATAAATGAATAAATGAATAAAATTTAAAACATAAGTTAAGAGTAAATCCCAAATAAGATGATGAAAAATAAAACCCACACCTTGATACAACAGAGTGAAATTGCAGAACACTAGAGAGAAAGGGAAAATTGTAAAAGCATCCAGACATAAAAATCGTAATACTTTCAAAGGAGTCAACATGTCAAGATCAACAATGAAAAACAACATGAACCAGGAATTCTATACCCATTGTAAAATCTTTCCAGAATGCTGTGAAATAAAGATTTATTTAGACAAAAAAAGCACCAAAAGATTCCTTAGCAGATCATAATTAAAGTAAATACCTCTCTGGAGAACACCACCCTTACACTAGGCTTCAAAGGTTTTCCCACTGAAGGAATGGCCCTTATGGAAGATGTGTTAGAAGAAATTTAATTTTACTCAAACAGAGGTTTAGCCTTTGTCCTCACATACTGGAAAGTCATCCCTATGCCCTTGGAACAGCATGCCTGAAAACTGAGTCTTAGTTTGCCTGGGGGTCTTAATTTATTAGTGAGATTTAGGGCAAGGTCTAACCATACCAGATAATACTTAAGGTGGAAGCTGACAATGCCAGAAAGTCTGATAAAGTCTGATTGACAGGGGAAGCAAATTTTGAGTGACAAGAGTAGTCAACTGTGGAATCCCAGTAAAAACTCTGGACACCAAGGGTTGGGTTAAGCTTCCTTGGTTGGCAGTACTCTGTGTGTGTTGTCACACATGGCACATGACTCCACTGGGAGAGGATGACTAGTGATTATGGTTTGGAAATTTACTGGACTCTGTCTCATGTGTTTCTTCCCTTAGTTGATTTTCAGCTGAATCCTTTCCCCATAATTTACAATAACCATGAGTACAACAGCTTTCAGGTGTCCACTGTATCCTTCTAACAAATTATTGAAGCTAAGGCTGGTTTTGGGAACCCCTGAATTTCCTGAATTTGCAACTGCAAGTGTCAGTAGTGAGGATGGTCTCATGGACTGAATGCCCTCAAATGCCTCAGAAGGTCAATAAAAAAAAAAAAAGAATGTAACTCTTTGGGTCCATCTAAAGTATGAGTATAGATATTTGGATAAATCTAAACAAACTAATTTTTTAAATAATAATAATAATAATCTTTGCTATTAAATAAATAAGATATAGTTAAAAGAACATAAACACTAAAAACAAAAAATATATTATGCAGGTTGGAAGGGTGTGATTTCAATTAAAATGTTCTGTGATCTTTACATAATTCTGGAGGCAGGTAAAGCTATTGATTAATTTTAGGTCTGATAATTTAAGAATGCAAGTTAAATATTCTGGGATAAGTAGTTCTGGTTGACCAGATGTCAGTGTAAGATTTTCCAGGGGAGCTGTTCTTCTATAGAATCTTTGAAAAACTAGCAATATAAAGATAGCCATATTCCTCAAAAATTCAGAAAACAGTTAAAGGTTTGCAATAGCTTGGTGAGTGCTAAAACTGAGATAACCCAGCTTTAAATATTGTAGATGAAGCTTGTGGTATCCTTGCTAGACCCCCTGCATGCCCATCTAAGCACAATGTGGAGGCAGCCAGGATACCATTGTGAGTCCCTGACCCTGATCCCATGTGGAGCAATGTAATGTCATTGTGTATACTGCGGGGCCAATCTTTTGCATAGAAGCCTGAAAGACTGAAACAGGAAATATACTAAGGCTCAACCTCATTACTTGCCCTGCAGGCAGAAGCAGCTTGGGACAAGTAAAGCAGTATAATAAGCAACTGAATCAAAGTGGCCTGGGGCCAAGGATTACCTCCCTTAAGTCATAAAATAGAGCACCAGGAAGGGGAATGTTTAGGTCTGTTAAATGCTGCTGCAATGCAATATACCAGAAATGGAATGGATTTTATAAAGGGAATTTATTAAGTTATCAGTTTACAGTTCTAAACCATAAAAATGTCCAGACTAAGGCATCCAGAAAAAGATACCTTGACCCCAGAAAGGCCAATGTCTTTCACATGAGAAGGCATGTAGCTAGTGTCTGCTGGTCCTTTTTCCCAGTTCCATTGCTTCCAGCTTCTGATGCCACTGTTTTCCTCTTCAAGCATTTGTGGGCCTTCATTTAGCTCCAGTGAGACATAACTCTGGGTTCTGACTTGCTTAACATATCATGGGAAGGCACAATGTGACATTTGCTGGGCTCTGTATCTTCAAATATCTGTGTCTAGTCATCTGCTCTCTCCTTCAGCACTCCAAGCATCTCCAAATGTCTGTGTCTCTGTAAACCCTGAAGCAACTGTCCTCCAAATGTTTTCCCTTTTGAAGGACTCCAGTAAACTAATCAAGATGCACCTTGAATGGGTGCAGTCACATCTCCATCTAATCAAAAGGCCACACCTACAATTGGGTATGTCATGTCTCGTGGAGTGATCTAATAAAAGGTCACACCCAAAATTGAGTGGGTCAATCTCCATGGAAACAATATAATCAAAAGTTTCTATCCTACAATATTGAATCAGGATTAAAAGACATGGCTTTTTGGGGGGTACAAACATTTTCAAATCAGCACAGAAATGAAGTCTATATCATAAGGAGATGAGGATGCATTAGACTTCCTATAAAGGGGGGAAATCCTAAACTAGGAGCAAGTGCAAATGTAGGAAAAGGTGCAGGCTTCATACAGGCATGGAGAAGGCAAAGAAGATCTTGCATTTTGAATTAACCTTGGATTTATCTTCTTGATAAGACGGCTAACTCTAAAGGATACTACCAGCCAAAACAGAGCTAATTTGCAAGACTGTGAAAGGTATTTTTTGTATTGGTTTGTATGTTTCTGTTAGCTCCTGGCACTCAAGGAAATCTCTATCATATCACTAGGTGGATACAAACTTGAGAAACAAACAGCTCAGGGACTAAACACCAGAGTTAATTTGAAATGCCAAAACGTACAGGGTACAACAAAAGCTTACAAGATGAATAAAGAAATAGGAAATGATGCCCCCTCCTGCACACGCAGACCCAAAAGATAAAAATCCAGGAAACATCTATGAAGAGGACCGAATTTGGGACATATGGGACTAAGAGTTTTAAAAGATTATCCTCAATATACTCAAAGAGATAAAGGGAAACATGGAGAAAGAACTAGAAGGTATTAGGAAAACAAAGAATCCTTGTTTTGTTTCTGATATTGCTGGAAATGTTTCTTGTTTTAAGCTTTTTTTTTTTTAAAGAAATTACACTACATTTTTCTTCCAAGAGAAAATATCCATTAACTAAAGTGAATAATAAACTCAATTACTCTTAGAAGATTATTGCCAAATTTTGCATATGACTCTTCTTATATTTCTTATGGCATATTATTTTTTCAAATATGTTAATACCTCCAATCACTGACCTATGCGTTGTGTCTCTTTAGATGCCTACTAACCACTACTTGGACCATGTGTAGATTTCACAGCTGAATGTTTAGTGGACAAAATAACTTTCATAATTTCTTAGTTTCTTTTTTAGAGTATCAACTGTGTCTCCTATTTAATATTTGTTTTGACATAATTATTTTTTATTTTCCTTATTGGCTTGAGTGACAAGGATGCCAGAGTTTATTAACCCCCAAGGACCAGATGGTGCCCAAAAAGAGGCAGGCAGGGGCTGTCATGAAAGAATTTTTCCCAAGTCATCACACATTGCATTTTCCATATCATATCTGTGGATGGTGCAGAATAGAAGTGTTTAGAGGTGGGATCTGAAAAGAACCTACAAAAGCACCCTATGAGAGACAGGGCCAGTAGTTGGATGTTTATCATTCAGGGAAATCGGATAGAAAAGGGAGACTATATGAGCACCAGCACTTAAACAGGCCACATTCTCCTTCTCTATTACATATTAATTCATTCAACAAAATATTTTTGAAAATCGTATGTCAGGCACCATACTAAAATCTGGAGCACATTAGTAAGCAAAACATATTAAGATACTTGCTCTCTCTGAGTTTATGCTTTAATGTTGAAAAGACAGACTAAATATACTAAATTATGTAGGATTTTAAAGGATGGACTTAACACTCAGGAAGTCAACTATGTTTTACAGGAACAAATAGCCATATTTCACTGCATGAAAACAAGAAAGTGGCTTTTAAAAGAAGGAAGATAGGGCCCTAAGGTCAATGGCAGGTTTTATTTTTCTTTAAAATAAAAGAGATCATTATTTATTTATAGGCTAAGGGGAAAGAGAATAGATCAATTAATGGGACATGAGTTCGGAAGAAGTGAGATGGATTGATTCATATCAGGAGGGTATATTGTCCTTCACCATGGGTTTACTATGAAAGGATTTCTATGAAGCTAGTCACTTTCCAGACACGCCCCCCCCCCGACACACACACATGCATATATACACAAACACATACAGTTCTAGTTTGCCAGCTGCAAAAACAAACACCATATGGTGGGTTGGCTTAAAAACAGGAATTTGTTGGATTGTGGTTTCATGTCTAACTTCCTGGGGTCAGCATCTTCTGGCTGGTTGGCAAACTTTGGGACTTCTTGGCTTTTCCATTACATGGTAATGCACATGGCAGCATGTTCTACTTTCTCCTTGGGGTTCCATTGACTTCCAAGTTCTGTTTGCTCCCTATGGTTTCTGGCTGACTTTCATTCAGTTTATAAAGGACTCAGTAATTTGGATTAAAGGTCAATCTGATTCAGTTGTGTCACACCTTAAAGAAAAGTACCATCTTGAAGAGATCCTGTTACAGTAGGTCCACAAGGCAGACCGAGACTATAAACATGTCCAAATTGGAATACACAATTCAAGCCAACACACCTGCACATATGCCCACAAAGCACAGTCACTTGGACCTTCTGTTTGATATGGAATATGATATACATTGCCACAATTGTTAATAGTACTGTTTTAGTTTGCTAATGCTCCAGAAGGCAACAGACCAGAAATGGAATGGCTTTTATAAAGGGAACTTACTAAGTTATAAGTTTACAGTTCTAAAGCCTTAAAATGTCCAAACTAAGGCATCCAGAGAAAGATACCAGAGGAAGGTCCTGACTCATCTGCTCCAGGGCAAAACTCTAGGTTTCATCTCTTAACTCAGCAGCTTATGAAAAGCACATGGTAACATCTGCTGGGCTCTGGTTCCTTTCTAGCTCCTGTCAGCTCTCTCAGCTCTTGGTGTCACCTGGGGCTTCTGAATTTATAAATGTCTGCATCTAAGCTTTCTCCTAAATGTTTCCCTTTATTGGCTCTTTTAAGGAGTCCAGTAAATGAATCAAGACCCACCTTGAATGGCCTGAATAACACCTCCATCTAATCAAAAGGTCACCCCACAATTGAGTGTGGCACATCCCATGGAAGTAATCTAATCAACAGGACAAACCCACAATTTCTGCATGGAAACAACTTGATCAAAAGGTCCCTCCTTGCAATACTGAATCAGGATGAGAAGAACAAGGTTTTTCTCAGGTACAAAACAGTTCCAAACCAGCACAAGTACTTTAGGGATGATTAACCTTTTTGGTCCCACTCCCCATGAAACAATGCAATAGAATAAATTTGATAACAAACACAGTCTTCAGCTTTGCTTGTCATTAAATGTGAGGATTTTAAGATGCTTGGCTTTTCTAATTTTATTTCGAAAGTTCAGAAGACCACTTCCTTCTCGACTTTTCACGTCTTAAAATGACTCACTTAAAAATAACAGCAAGTGACAATAAGGATTTTAAAAACATATCCAAATACCTTTTTGAATCTTGAGCATATGGTTTATCTGATCCTGCTTTTAAAATTCTAGCTGTCTGCTAAGCCTTTGTATATGTTCGCACTACTTCATTTTCTTTTCTTCGCAAATGGCACTGATCACGTGAAAGGAAAATAGCAAAGGTTATCCTTCTCTGCAAATAAGGTAACTCATCTAATTCTAATAACTATGGTCTAATCTTGGCTCTTCCAATAATACTAAAATAATTGAAAACCACACCATGAACAAGTCTAAAAGCACCAAAGTGACATAAAACTAATTAATCACTATCAATTTAATATGTGCCCTATCCATTCAACCAGCTCGGCTCCTCTTGACTTTATGGATATATTCACGCGGCTCACTGTGCACATCAATTCTCCAGAAAACGGAGTTCTGTCTCTCCTCCATTTTCAAAAGTAGTTTAAATTGTGAACTCTTTCTATCATAATGCTACAGGTCAATCCCATCATCTTTCAGAGACCACCTCCTCCTCAAAATACTTCATGAACCAGAGCTGTGAATTTGCATCACAGAGTTTTCAAAGTATTTCTGGGCTACATTTCCTTTCTAAAATTGTTCATCTTCTTCCAAGAGCACAATAGAGACCTCTCCCTGGCAGTTCTATTTCTCATGAAGCATCATAAAGGTCAATGATATTTTTTTCTCTTTGTCTATTTGTGGTAGACGGTATTATGTACAAAAAAATGTAACGAACCTATTTGTAATAAACAAAATGTCCATATTCTTCAATGTTAATTTTTTTATTTACTACACAGACAAATCCATTAATGATCTCTCATTTCTATCTGGAACATGAAAAAATACAGGCTTTTTTAGTTTTTAAGTAAATGAACCCAATATGCAGTCTTAGGCAAGTTGCTTAAATATTCAAAGCAGTTATTTCCTGATTTATTACAAGGAAAAACAACACTACTTACTCCATGCAGCAAAGTACCTGAAATGTTCAATAAATGTCACATATTATTTTTACTCCTACTCTTACTAATATTACACAGTTTCTGTGAAATGTATTTCACATTTCTAAGCATGCCTGATATACTTTGCTATAGGAAACAATGAAGAAGCTCTAGACCAGATGCTCCACAGCTACTGTGTCTGCACTAATCAGGTTAATTAGGTGTGTGCTGTATGTATGAGAAACTGACAACTACAGGAGAGCAAGAATTTTAAATCACACGCATAAAACCCCATATACCCTACTTTGACATATACCCTACTTTGGATAAAGAGTGCTTCATGAAATTTTCACATTTATATAACTTTAAGCTTATTTTGCCATCCAGACCATCCCTGCATAAACATTTTGAAATCTTGGAAATGGCAATTCTAGGCATTTCTGCATTAAGAGGTCTGGGATGCTACCACTTTCCATTGGAGTCAGTGTATGACATCCAGGCAAGTTTCTAATGAAATTGCAGTGACCCTGGGCAGAACAGAAGGCTTTGTTTTTTAACCACTTGGTTTAAATATACATATTTATCATTTTATATATAAGAATATATATAATATATTACATATATTATTAATGTATATATATTATGAAAAGAAACTTTGAGTCTGAAGTAATCTTTACACCACTGTTTTTCAAACTTATGGTGAAAATAGTGCTATGTTATTCTGGCTATGCCAAAGTTATCACTATTTTTAAGTACTCGTGCCCAAAGCTGGTGAGAAGATTGCAGTAGTTTGGGCTAATCGTCAAAAACATTCACTCTTTCATTCTGTTGATGGGTTTCTTTCTCAACCCTTTGATTCTGGATTTGATTGTGAGACTTGCTTTGGCTTTGGTTAGTAGGCATAATGCAACAGAGGTTTAAAAAGTGTTTTTATGGGAAATTTGTTCTCTTGCACCTCAGCTACCACCTTGAGAAAGTCATACCTGGGATAACCTTCTGGTTATCAACTGCAAGGTGAGCCAAGACTAATCGCTGACCAGCAGACCCCTGAGAAAGTAACCGTCTGTGGTTTTACCCACTGAGTTTTGGATAGATTTTTAGGCAGAAATTTTCATCATATATTAGTTTTTCACTTAGTCACAACATGTCACATCGTACCATGTACCACAACTTGTATTGGTTCATACTTAAGTTATAGAACATTTAGCTAAATTCAGCTTGGATGCCAAAGAACCATAATAGGAAACTCTTGACAAATTTAGTACCTAATATGAAAAATTAGCTAGATGCCTCCACTTCCTTTCTCTATCATATAACTTCTAGTTAAGGTATTTTAAAAGTGAAAAAAAAATCATATCTCTGTGATTGTGTTTAACACATTCTTTGGAGGACATTTTTGTTCTCTGTCCAGGCCCCTAACCACAACCCCTTGTCTCATGCTACTTGATACGGTTGTTCCAGGGATGTTCTTGAAACTTAGAATTGTCCAATGAAACGTAAAGAACATATTTGGCTGGAGCATCTAGGATAAATTTTTTAAATAAGAAATCAGGAAACATGCCCCTTCAGCCACTCCCACCCTTCCTGAATGGAATATAAATATCATTACAAAGGACAGAAATACAGCTGCCATTTTGTGACCATGAGGAAATGGCCACGAGAAATACAGAGACAGCAGCTCTGAGATCCCTGAGTTCTGGACCACTGCCCACAGCACCCTATTTCCCAGGTCCCTAGTTATTTGTGGGAAATAAACATCTTCCTTAAGTCGGCACACATCAGTCCTTTGTTACATGCAGCACTTATAAACTTCTCTAATGCAGTTTAAAGAAAGAGAAAGAGGATGTCAAAATATACCAGGGGTGTATGGGTGGTTCAGTGGTAGATGCTTGCCTTTCACGAGGGAGACCTGGGTTCGATTCCTGGACCATGCACCGTACCCCACCCCCCCAAAAAATAAAATACCAGGACACTGAGTCCCAATGTTAGGCTTATTGGTCCAGTGGCCCTCTTTAACCAAAATCATCATTATGTAATATCTATCACCATCAAATCCCTCAAGATCTTTGCTACTTGAAAATAAAGGCAATAACACTTGAGTTGAACTTAACTAATTTCTAAGTTTTTGCTGCATCCACAGAAACAAAATATGCTTTAAAATGAAAATGAATAAAAGATGCACCTGACGAATGACTAAAAGACAATTCTCTAGAATAATTAAAGATGAAATGCTTTTGAAAATGTTATCCATATATCAAAAGCTCAAAACATCAATATCAAATAGTAGGTAAAATTTAGGCGTACTGTAAGATACAATTAACTTGTCTTCAGAATATTACAGGTTTTCCTCTAGACCTAATTGTGCACTTTTTTCCTGGCTTTCTTGTATGCTCAGTAGTGATTAGGAAATCGTTAGCTTAGTCATTAATTGGTAAAGATTTCTTTCCACTAGTGAATTTTCTTTGAATATTAACACATGATTAACCCCATCTCACATATTAAGAGAAATGATGTGTAACCAAGTGAAACCCTGGAAATATCCTGTGCTTATTGAAACTTACTAAGTAATTCCAGATCATGTATCCAGTATAATGAACTTTGTTCAAATATTAAAATTATCTCTTCCCCCAAGATATATATATATATATGTATATCTGCCCAATTCATGATAGAAACATGAGCAATGCAATTCTAGAGTTTATATACACCACCCTGGATTTATGAACCCATTCTGGATTTCTCTTCTCTAAGTCATTGAAATAGCTAAGAATTTAAGTCACATGTATCATGTATATTTGATTGACACCATAAGATTCATCTAAATTCAAAACCTAACTCTGGATATATTTGAACATTTGTACTGCATTTAGTTGAGACTTGAATTCTGATACAGAGAAACCAGAATATGTGATGTGGCTAGATTATACCAAATGAGTTACTTCGGAAATGAGCTTGAATCAATCTTTACTTGGGTTCTGTCGTGAAATAAAGTAAAAAGCATCAGAATGGGGCCCAGCTTTGCATAGATGATGCGGGCCGCCCTTTAAAGGCACTGCCGCTGCAGCGGGACTGGTAGATGCCCCGGCGCCGGATGAACCCTCTGATGCAGGCTCTGCTCGCAATCACCCCTGAGCAAGTCCTGCCGAACCAGTTCAACAGCTCTATTCCTGGGAAAACTGTGATGAGGGAAAAGCCCCTGTGGTGAGTCGAAGCCCTGAGTCTGAAATCTGACCCCGTTGCCATGCCTGGGAATTTTTTTTTTCATGGGCAGGCACTGGGAATTGAACCCAGGTCTCCGGCATGGCCCGCTCTATTCCTGGGAATTTGACTGTAAATGCTGATGTCCAGACCAGTGTCCCTCTCAATCCCCTTCAGAAAGTGGAATAACTGTGGCTTCTGGGTCAAAATCCCGTGCCTGGACCAGATGGACAGCTAGCTGCAGCTGCGACGATTTCGGCCATGTGCTGGACGTTTTCCTCCCCAATCCCGGGCAGGCCTGCCCAGAGCCCTGCATACCCATGGGCTCCCCTGCCACTGTCCCTTCAAACACGCCACCTACTCACCACCCAAGAGCGATTTCACAGTGCCTGACCCAGACACGCCCAGCTGGCTCCCCACGGGGAGTCCAGGACAGTGGTGAGATGCATGCGGCAGGGCTGCCTTTGGTCTCTGTGTCTCTCCCGGGGAAATAAGGTGGCACCAGCCAAACCTGCATGGAAAATCTCTCTCTTCCTCGGTCTTGCATTGTCAAGACCCAATTCCAAGTCTCTTCCCCCTTCACACTCCTTCTGGTGCTGAATCCACACCCCTGGGGGGAAACCCTTTTGATATCTACATTTTAGGTTGGGGCAAACAGCCCTGACCTAAAGGGTGCTGAGTTTGGCCAATCTGCTGGACTGGCCAAAATTTTGCTCTTCTCCATCCCTGTGGCTTTGGCCTTAGGATCTTCATTCATTTCCTAAACAACCAAGTGATGGAGTTATGGACCTCCATTTCAGCCTGCCCAAATCTCAGCCTCCTCAAGTACTTTTATGACTCAAAAAAAAAAAAAAAGTCACTAATTTAAAAGCAGACTGAGACTACTAACATTTTAAATTTTACTCTTACCCCCTTTACAATGAAAAGACTGAGGTAGTTGATCATAACCTATTTTTCAATTAGCTTGTATAATTAATTTAGTATTCTTTTCCAGGTTTTCCCAACTAACACTGGGGCAAGCTTTATTCTGGAGAGGCTGGGCACGTGTTGGTAGGGGATCTCTTAGGGGAGATATGAAAGAATGCTCTATGTGTTTAAGGTAGAGTTTGCAAACTCAGGTGTCTGTAAGGCCAAACAAGTGATATAAATGAATGATAAAGGGCCCCAGGAAAAAGAAAACAAAAACATAAAACAGATTGAAAGCTCCCTGCAACACAAATGTAGTTTGCAATCTCTATTTTATATACAGGGGAAACAATGGCAGCTAAATTAGATAAAGTCAAATGAAGGAGTTAACAATGAAAGAGAACTTGTAATAGAAACAGAAAGCAGGCCAGCAGGTAGTCAGGCCAGCACTATGAAAATGCACACAAGCGTATTTGGGAACGGACTTCTAATCATGGATGTCTGCTGAACAGAGGGCTTTCTCATAATTAATCTGCTAGAAAATAGGTTTACTTGTCCCATGTCAGAGAGAGGAGCATCTAGTCAAAAAAGTCTTTTTTTTTTCCTTTAAAAAGAGTAGGACTGAATGATGATGGTAGGGAGGAAGGAGGGGGAAAGGGGGACACTCTACTTCTCTTCTGACTTGATCTGTTTGCCAAATATCAGCCAGGTAGCAAGTGGGCAAATGAAATGCAAGAACTTATTATGTCTGGATTCTGTGCCCTTCAGTAAATCCCAAAATGATGAAACACTGAGACCAGGAAATATGTGTCACTGTTAATAACAGGGATTGGAAATAACCCAGGCTTTTTGGTATCAATTATGGAAAGCTGATACCTCTCTATGATTCCTGGTAGCCAAACCCAAAATATGGTGTTTCTGTGATGTCCCTTTTTGTGGGCTCCCATCCCCAAAGATATTTGCTCAAAAGATGCCCTGTCTTCTTTTACCTAGTCGCAGTTACTGTCTATTGAAACTCTACCCTAAAATTAGGACATTCAATTGCCATTCAGGATTAATTCTCAAGGGGAGAACAGTCAGAAGAGTAGGAAAGGGGAATTGGGTCATAACTCTCCTTTTTCTCTGACTTTCTATAGCAATCCAAGCTCTTTGAATAGAGAAGAGAAAAGCCACGGATCAAGGTGTGTACAGTCAGGTAGACTAGAGCTCCACCAGGAGACAGGAGACATGCCTTTGTTCTTTCCTTTTTAAAGACAAACTTGAGCTTCAGTGAGTCGTGGGAGATCTATTGTGATCTGGCCACTGAACACCTCTATCCAGTCCCATCCATCTCCCCATGATTAGACCCTGGGACTTTAGACAGACCAAACTCTTTGCTTTTCTCTGAATAACACCTTGCTGGCCCCTCAGCAACCTCACCTCTCACTCTCTACCTTGTCCTCTACTTCCAGTCCTCCAACAAGACCCAGCCTTCTTTCCTCCTGGAAAACTACCCCAGCCATCCTGCTTTACTACTTTAGTATCTGCAGCAGACATTAGCACAATCTCACAAGTGTTTTACTAGATTATTTTTCAAAAGACCATAAGAAAATTGAAGATAAGAACTGCCGGGTGACTCTGTCAAAGCCCC